>JANPWX010000328.1:4257538-4286907 GCA_024734555.1 Trochalopteron elliotii | reverse complement strand
TCTCGGGAGAGAGAGATCTTTGGGAAGAAAAGTGAACTACAGCATTGAGGTTAATTTTACAGGGGGAAAAGCAAAGTGAGTTTTACAAGAATAAGTCAAGGGAGAGTTTTCTGTGTTCAGACATGATGTCTATCCCACTTGGGAATAAGTGAAAAGAATAGGAAAATAGGAGCTTCACTGAACAGTTTCTGTCAGTGCAGCACAGAGAAGAAAGCAGATATTATTCACAGAATAAAAAAACAAGCAAACCTCCTGATTTGACATGAAAATTCATTCACTAAACCTAAGTTGAAATTTTCATCCGAGTCTGCACTTTTTTACAATAATTTACAGGGCTCCAGGGAGATTACATTTACCCATTGGGAACAATGCAAAAAGCATAAAATGAGTAAGGTAACCTTTTCATGCAGAGACCACCCCCTACAGAAAAATGACGTTATATCAGGTTTGCAGAACATAGAGAAGCTGCGTTGAAATACTGTCATGAAATGAAGTGAAATTCATTGCAGAGTTAGTACTCAGCACTCCCATGTGGGAGAAGCGCCACCCAGGGTGTATGGTGTGTCCTCCTGGGAAGAGGAGAGTGTGGGTAGAACTCAAATTTAGTCCTATGTAGTTTGAAGTTAACAAACTTAGATTGTATTCCTTTATAAAATAGGGTATGGAAACATGCATATGTGCTGATAACCATTGTCCTCTTGATAGGAAGTATAGGTTTGTAAAGAGAACCAGTACTGCTGGCTTACCTCGAGGCTACTGGGATTCCTCGAGGGAGGCTCTTTCACAATCCATTTTGTGGTGTGGTTTGTTTGGGCTTTTAAAATTATTTTTTGGGTTAGGACTGTATTCCACTTTGGGAACAGCATAGCTCACCACTCAGTGCTGTGTGCCAGACTAGGAAAAGGGCCTGTAGACACAACTGGAATAGAAGTAGATATTAGACAGAAAAATAGTTGCACAGAGCAGAGGTTTTCCAGGCAATCTGGAATAACTAAGGATTAGGCCTGAAATGAAAGACATTGCAACAAACCACTTTGCAGATCTAAGCTTTCCCTGTGTTTAGCAATTATTACTCCATGGTCTCTGTTTCCCTGGAAAGCTTGTCTAGTATTTTAACACATTGTTCTTGGCTTAAAGTCTCGGCAACAGCCTCCTGAATAGAGGACTGCAGAGCTGAGACTAAACCCTCAGTACTGAAGCACTACTGTGGAACATCCTGAATGCCTCACAGCCCTCAGTAGAAAATGCAAACCTAAGCTATTGCAAATGTTCCCCCCTCAAACTTGCAGCTAATTTAAAAAATAGGGAAGAATGAATAAACTTAAGCTAAAGGCCATTAGTCAAATGGAAATATTAAGCTCTTCCAGCTAGTGCTGCTGTTTGAAACCTGAGTAGAAGATAGAAGGTTTTAAAAAATTAAGGGAACAGAACAGTTCCATTTTGCTAACTGAATGGCTCTAGCTACAGAAAAAAATATAGCTTGGGAATGTGTGCCTAGAAATGCATGTCACACTTAGCTGAAGAAGTGATTGATCTGCAGTGTTGCCCTGATGCCCTGCACACAAGATCTGGACTGTGAGCACACACATGGCCTAACTTGCCATCAACAATAAACACATTTTTATTGGATTTATTTAAAAAGACAGAACAAATTTACCTCTATGCCCAGGAGACTCCAATCCTCTTTAGAAGCAGCACAGATCTACCATATGGTTATAAGTCTATGCTTTTTTAGAAATGCTTTTATTCCTTTTAGCACAAAGACCTGGAAAGCAGTGTGGGGCAGAAACCCTGAATAGTAACAACTGTTGTATAACTGTGTCCTTTTTTGGTCCTTAGTCATTACAATACATGAAGTAATTATGTGGAAAAGCATAATTCTTTTTTCCCAGATAATTATAAATGATGTTTTTAGTCTACACTGTTGGTCTGAACACCTGCATGTTTCCATAGCAACTACACAATATTTCAGGGATTACTTTTTAATTCCACTGTGTTTTGGGTCTAGTTTTTCTCCAAACCCGCTCAGTTCCTCTAGTTCCTTCAACCTGCAGATCCTGAGCTGTGTGTTCTCCCATCTGTTCACTCTCTTGCATGCACATTACTGGCCAAAATAAAGTGATATTTCTCCAAAAGTTCTCTGATGACCTTATGTTTTACTAAATGTGAGCTGAGGGTTCATTCCTTCTTGTGCCGTTGTTCTGCTGGTTTCTGCCTGTGCTGGGTGAATAAAACAGATATTGGTAGGAGAAGGGAAAAGTGGAGTCATTAGGGAGGGTGAACAGAACTGATGGGAATTCAAGTAGAAAGAGGAAAGAAAATACATATAAAGTTTACATCCATCCTAACTGATTAAGGAATCAGCTTTTATCAGAAAGGCACCAGATTTCTAAGGTTAAATCACCTTTAACAAAAACACTGCCAGAGCACCAAGGTGATTTGGATACATCTTAACAAATGTTTTTTTCAAAGTGCCTGAAATTTATCAAACTTTCTTCAGTCTCAGATGCAGGATATAGATCAGTACTAGAGTAAATATATTTTACTAAAACCTGTCCTTTGAAAATCACTATGATGATTTGAAACCCGTCTCTGGGACAGAGTGGCAATGAGCCAATGAAGTCTCACATGGAAAACAGCAGGAGAAAAGAGCATTCCTGCCTGCAAAGCAAGCTGTAACCTTTCTCCCAGTCCAGGGCTGTAAGAGCCTGGTGGGCTGTGGATGCAGCAGACAGTGGCTGTAGCCAGCCCGATGCTCAGCAGGTTTAATCTGGCATGGCGTGTGACAAACAGGCAGATGACACACCCCAGCAGACTTCAGCAACTCTTCAGCAGTCATGTGAGGGTGCCTTTGAAGACTGACAAGATTGGATACAGCTTTGAATCTGTCTCACAGCAGATAAGCTTTTGAAGTAATAAAGCCTAACAGGGCCTCAAAAACACTATCCTCTGTAGAAGCTTTCAGAGGTATTTTCTCCTTTCTGAGCCTCAAAACTAAAGGCTGGCAAATACAACAAACTGACCTTTTGAGGTGATCTGTCTAGGTAAAACTAGTCATCTGGGTATGGGTGAACTGGCTCTGGAGGAATCCAATCCACAACATTAAGGTATCACACTTGATTAAAGCTTACAGGCATTGCTGCAAGTCATTGTCATTTAGTATCCAAATGAAAAAAGAGCAGAAAGTACATTGGTCCTTCCTTTGTATCCCAGTCAATTTAATGCTTATTCAAGGCAGGATATGCACTACTAGAAAAAAAGAGAAGCTCAGGGACTTCTCCAGAAGTCAGGTGGTACTGCAACTGGGTCTTGGGCTCACCATGTTCTTCCCCTCCTTTGGAAGAGAAAAAACTAAAGCTTCCTTCTCTACTGATAAATATTTGGAAAAAGGATCTGACCAGTTTGCTTCCCTTTCACATTTGTTACTTGGACCATTAGGGAATGTACAGAAAGTAGTTTTTCCCATACCCAAATACGCAGAGGAGGAATGACATTTCCCGAGCCTACCTCTTAGCAGCCAACACTCAGCCTTGGCTCTCCCCACTGCAATTAACAGATGGCATGCAACCGACATGCAGATGTGGTGAGGGCATAAAAATAGGCAGTCTGGTTCTGTGTAACAAACCCCATACATCATCTTCCTCATAATCACAGCTATTCTGCTGAACTCAGCCACATGTTCCCCTTACAGCGCTTTCCTACATTTTTTGTCATACTCTTCACAAATGCTATTTACATCCTGTCCAGACTAGATGAAGATTAATAGTACTAAGCATTTCTATGGCACCTCCTTGGAAGAACCCTGGACATATTTCACCTGGTATTATTTTAATCACAATTTTACAGGCTTCCATTGTAACAGTACCTTGAGCAGCTTATAGCTGAATACACAACACAGGAAAATGGGAACCAGAGAGCTGCAGATGACAAAGTATAATGCAAGATTAGAGGAGATTTGGAGGACTGCAAGCATAATTAAGACTCTGTAATAGTAAAGACAGTGAATTACTACCATAAAAAGGATGAGTAAGAGAGGATGTGATTCAAAGACAGAACACACTGAATATTCAGGAGACACTGTTCTCCCTTTCTCATAACACTAGACCAAATGAATTTCAATTTAAAAATGGTAGGAAATTCAAAACTGCAGTGCAAGAAAATTCTTTTCACATTATGCATTTAAATAAGTGAAACTATGAATCTATCAAGATTCAAAAATAGTTTTAGACCTTGATGAACCTCTGAATTAATATCATACTGTACACTGAGATAGCAAGTTCTTCACAATTCAGACTAGTCATTAGCATAGGAGGTAAGATCCAGGGTCCTGTTCCTGAATACTTGGTTAGGGAATTTTTGCACCTTCTGAAGTGCCTGTTACCTCCTATTCCCAGAGACAGACTGGGGGGGCTGGATGGATCTCAGGCTAACAAAGTCTATTATGATGAGTCCTATGTCTCCCCAAAACAAACTACCTATGATGGCTGGCACGACAGGAGATGCTAAGAAGAAATCCTGTCACTCAACTCTCAGTCTCAAGACCACGTTTAAAACCAAAGTTATTTCATTATATATGTGTTGTAACTTTGCATCAGCCAGTGCAGCTTTTTAGCAAATAAGGTCCAATATGGGCAATGCTTCCAGCACTTAAGTACAAGATTCAGACAAAATAAATCTAAATCTCATTAGTTCAAGTAAAAAAATGACTGTCTATGGATAGAAGGGAGAGAGAAAAATTATTCACTCAAAAAAAATCATATGCATTTGCTAAAAAACCCCTCACACAGAGAGAAGAGGGTATTTTGAAACACCCGATTTTTCCTTTTAGAAAACTTCAGTGTTTTCATTTCCTGCTCATGAACACTCTAAATCACATACCATGTAAATAATACTATTTTTGTGATTAGGTACTGTTTTGAATTTCTAGTGCTGGGCAGAATACCTAAATTCAGCAATAATTCACCATCCAGATGTGATCAGAATGTAATTCTCATGGAGCTATATATACACTTCCTACATATATGGTACATAGCAATCAAGTCTTTCTGAAGATGGGATTAAAAAGGATTGAAACAGCCTTAAAGTGTGGTTTAGAAATAAATTTTTGCTACTGATGAAGTGTAAAGCATTTTGAATTGTAAGGCTAGGCAAAACAGACAGTAAGCAGTGGTCACTTTGGAGTTACTGGCATACATTCTTCACATACCACTGAATTTATACTTTCATATACTCATCCTGTATCCATAAGAAAAAACCAGCAACACTGGTCATTCTAAAGCAAGACATTATGGAGACATGCAGTATTTTTACCAGACATATCTGGTAAACATACCATCCAACATAGCCTGGCTACCAGACACCTCTGAAATCCATCCATGCAGGGTCAGTGGGAAGGAAGACAGAAGGGCTGCCTGGTCTTCTTCAATACATTAAGATTACATAATAAATTGTATCATGAAACCCAGCATAGAAACAAGCTTTTGAGGAACTCTTCCATTCTGATTTTTAAAAAACCTTTGGAATTAGGAAAAGGAATGTACCCTATTGCTGATCTCCTTAGATCTGTTCAGAGTGGGCTGAGTAAGGGTCACAAACAAATAATGACACCTTTTTTCTTTTCCCCTTCCGTAAATTTCGTAATTGGACAAACTCCAATCTTTGTGCCATGTTTAAATGCCTCTGCTGCCCCCTGGTGTTGCTTCTCTGCAGCTTCACACACAAAGCAAATGCAAGAGAAATCCAGAAAAATCATCTGCCACAAGGGCCCCGTGCGGGAGAAGCTACGCACGAACGAGGGGAATGCACTTTCAGATGTGGTTCTCAGCTACATAAATGTTCTCATGTAAACAACTGTGGCTCAGTGCTAATGTAGATACCAGAAAAACGGTCAAATACATCTCAAGACGAACCTGATTTACAGAAAGATTGGAAAAACATAACACGAAAGCCGAAGGTGGAAGCAACTCCTTACAGGCACAAGCAAGGCCAAATCCCCAATGTACACCCAAAATTTCCATGCTGCCCCATTATGAAAGCGGGAAGTACTTGAAAAGAAAGCAAAGTGTCTAATTCATTATATGCAAAAAAACCTAGAAAAACTTAATTTTATATTTTGTAGTATGAATTAACAATTCTAGCCTTGTCTACAAGTGATGACGGTAGGCAGAAGGCACCACTGCAATTACATCCCAGGGGACTGCAAACTGAACAGACAGAAACTGCAAGCAGATAGATTTTTATCACCATGGGCTTCTAGAGATTCCAAAGAACGGAAGTATTTAATGCAAGATCCAAAAACATTTCTGACACCTCTGTGGTGCCTATCAATTTGACACAAGAATCCTGGAGATCATTCAGCAAGAGACCAGCCTGGTTTTGCCTCACAGGTCCTCAAACATAAAAGAAACAAGCAAAAAATATTGGCAGGAAGTTGAAGAGCACAAACCAAAATAACTGTTCAACTTCCAGTATGTAAACTTTTTATAATACAACAATCTAATTACATAAACACACAAAAGCTAAACATTTGTCTTCACCAGATGCAGAGCAACATGGTACACTAATACTCAAACACCAAACCATTTATGTAAAACCATTTACACAGTAAACAGTAATTAATCCACAGCAGAAACTAACAGAGGACTTGGTAAAAGCCAATAGCATCTGAATTAACAACTGAAACAGTTAATTTCAAATTAAAGTGCTCCTGTGGCTGTACTACTGGTTGAAAATTAATGCCTGTAACACTTAATGAGAACAAAACCAGAGGAGTTCTGAACAAGAAGTATCTGTATTAAGTAAAATTAAAATGAGGTATAATAAAAATTATGAGAAGCTACACACAGGGAAATTAGTAGTGCATTGCATATTCTAAAAAAGCACTGTTGTGCACTTCATTATCCATATGCAGAGAGAGTAAAAACTGAGATGTGACTCAGAGAGTTCCTACCATGTATCTGGTACATAGCTGTACTAAAATTTGAGTATGGCCATTCCAAAACACTGCAAAACAATTTCCTGACAATTATACTTATGCAAAATCAGACTAAGTGATCACAGACCACATTATTTTAATTCCACTTCTTACCCAATCCCTGCTGTACCTCCAAAAAGTGAAATACCTCTGTCTTTAGAATATTGCTGAGCTGTGTGTAATTGTTGGGAAAGCACTTGTACATTTGTCACGTTCCTTATTCTTTTCCTTTGGCATCAAACACTGTCACATGCAGGAGATGAAAAAAATCTCCAGGCAGTTCATGGTACATAGCATGGCTCAGTAACAACATATCCATCATATCAAGGGAATTTCCTCCAGTACCAACAAGCACAGAAGTCACACACACGGAATGACATTTTTACCTTATCAATGCCCAGAAGAATGATTGTGAACATTTTTTTCCAAGTTCATCACTCTGAAAACTTCAGGTTTAAGAAGTTTCAAGTGGACTACACAAAATGGATTCCGTCCAAGGATGAGATTCTTCAAGTTACTTCTCTCTCTTTCAGTGATCATGTTTCTTCTTTTTTCATCCAGCTTTTGACTGTCATTCTCCTAAGCTGCTACCTTTTGACTGGAATGCAGTATAGATCATTATAACACCACAACCAACCAAGCAGCTGAGGACTTTGACAAGACAAGGACCACAACACTTGGTTACCCAAATACAATGTGGGGGGATTTCTTTTGTTTTGGTGTTTGTCGTAAGTTTTTTATTAATCTCTTTATACCAAAACACTTAATGCAACTTATGCTTATAAAAATATTTCACAAGCATTAGGGGAAAAAAAGAAGAAGTCTTTCAGCAGGTATATTCCTCCAAAAGCAGTTTCTGCAGTGGCTACATAATCATTAGAGGTGTTTCATGCATTTACTGAACTGCCTTTATACTGTATCAGCTGGAGGGGAGGAAAGTTTGTAGACACCATTTGTTGGGCATCTGTTTTGCCTTTGCTAGTACACCTGTAAGACTTCAGGAGGATTATTTAAAGCACACAGTGTTGGTCACAGTATTCCTAATGAAGCTGGTGGGAATTCTTCCCTGCACCTTCAGTATGAACAGATATGAGCTAGTGCTTGTGAAAAAAAAATAAAAGAAAATAAATATACCCTCCCAACAGAGCCCAACTTTTAATTTAGGAACACACTGTAAGAGGGAAGTTATTTTGTGCATTTATGACAGCATAAACAAGAATAAAATTTAATATTTATTAGAATTTCTTCCAGTAACAGCATTCAACATCTTAACAAAGCAAGTTGTGAAGTCTTAAAAAAATCTAGGATTACAAAAAAAGTTAAAATAAGTTGTTTCTTATATTTAATGGCAACAAACAGGGAACCTTCTATTTAAAAACAAACTTGTCATATAAACAGCAGTATTTTAAGAAAATGTGATTGATATGTAATTTTCAGAATGGACACAAAATGTACAAATATCAATCAGAATGAAACAGAGGGGTGGAACACACTATCCCCTTAAAATCTCAAAACAGGCTGTTTGAAGAAAGGGGAGGGAGGAGGATCTTTCTAGTGAAATAACTTAGAAGATAGCACACAATGGACAAAAACAAGAGTACAGAAGACATTACATGACACCCTCATTACAACACCCCCTCAACTCTGGTTATACAGTAAAGTTAGTAAAGTGCATCTTTAAAGACTTGTCTAGTGAAATAGCTTTTCCAAATATAAAACACAACACGTGCAGTAACAGTTAAATCATAGTGTAAGTTTTTAGAAACTAATTTTTAACCTTTCATTCACTCCAGAAGAAAAGTTTTAACTGCAGTAGTGTTCACATTATTCTCTGATGCATCCTCATGTGCTTTTGTTACTTGGCAAATCTTTAAATACGGAGCATGGCAGAATTATGTAGTTCAAGCAAGTGCTTCTCTCAATTCAATACAATTCTTCAACAGCAGAGTGGCCACATGCAGCACAACCATGTCAAATTTTGGGAAGCTTTGGTGCACTAATGATGGGATTGGTCTCCTGTAAATACCTCCGTCCCGCACTCTTGTAGTCATAGGTGCAGGTGTGAGTCTCTGCATAGCGGTGTGTTGCACAGAAGTTGTTTCCACATCTGAAGAATCAAGAATATTACAAGTTACAAGCTTTTAGAAGCTTTTAATGCTCTGACATGCTAGGAGGCATTTTGCTTAATCATGTCTTAAACGACAGAGCTGTTTGAATTGTCATCCTTGACTTACAACGTTAACTGATGGGCTACACAAAATGACATTTTTCACACTGAATGTTTTGGTTTTGACCCAACTCAGTCCCTTCAGCTGGGAAGCTAGGCAAGAGCAGTACTCCAGGAACCAGCTAGCAAGGATCAAATACACTTATCAATTAAGAATGATGAGCTTTGTTTTACTTTCTTTCTTAAGGACCTCACACGGTATTAGTTGGTAGAATGCAGAGGACAAAACCACGGACAGTAATTCCCTCAGGTGAAATCCATGTAATGCATTTCAACTCAAAACCATGACATCACTCAGACAATCAAAAAACAGTTGTTTTCAGCACAACTTCTGCCTGGCATAAACTCAAATTAGCCATTTAAGATTATTAAATAGAGATTTAGTCAGCTATTAAGACATCAGACAAACTACAGGGAACATGACTTCCTGTAGGACTTCAAAAGGGTTCATCTATCCAAAACCCGTAGCAATTTTGATGAGTTAAGATCAGGTCTTTTGCTTCAAACTTGACAGTTCTGCAGCTAAGAGTCTTACCAGGAGAAAAGCATACTTTGGATGTTGCATATGATCTGGTAAAGTGCTTTAGGTGGAGACCCATACTGGTGTCCTGTTGCCTAATTATTTGACAGAGATGCTTCTTGACAGTAAAACACACCACTCAAAATCAGAATTCTGTTGAAATGGATTGTTACCCATCAAACTCACTATTACACTATAATCCCATATTTATTTATCTATCTGGGCTCATAATAAACTCTGCAGCTGTTCTGGAGGCTTTGTGTACCTGGAAATAAATTTGCTTTTCTTTGGTTCTTGGTCCCATAATCACAACTTTTCTCATATGACTGTATTCTCTATTTGGTTTATGCTGCTTTCTAGCCAAAGGTCCTATGGTTGCTCCTTTTGAAATCAAAACAAATGCTAATTCTTGGAGATGAGCCATTTCCTCCTTCATTTTTAACCTTAAGCAAGCTGCTTAGTTACTTTTAGAATTTTAGAAGAGCTTGCAGCTATTTGCACGTCAGGAAAGTGAGTAGTGTCCAAAACTGTTTCAAAATCAGAGACTGAAGAGTCAGTAAGGAGACAATTCCTCACCCTGAAATTCTCTGCATGACTCCCCACTGGCAGAAGTTCTTGTTCATTTTGTGGTTGCTGGCATGAAGCAAGATCAGCTCTAAATGCAGCCCTCACAGTGCAGCAGTTCCCAACCTAGGCTAGCTCACAGGAAACAATACTAAGAAAAAAATATCTTGTGGGGAAAAAATACTTTGAAAACTAAGATTAACAGAGAGAGTGGGGGTTTCTTCTGTGGTATTTGTTGTTGTGGGGCGTTTATTGTTTGTCTGGGGATTTTCTGTTCCCTTTTTTTACAGTTTCCCAAGACCACAACCAAGCACCAGGTCTCACAGTGTTGTCTAGAAGTAATGATTTGGGGGACCAGCACTCTGGTGGTTCTGTGTTTGAGATGCTCTAAATGCTCAAAAGTGACTGAATTCTTGCAAAAAACTGAACACACATAAAATCAAAAATTTGTTGAACACAAATTTGTATAAATTCACAAACTGTGAAGATGTGCACCAACAGGGAAAAATCTGAGGGAGATTTCTGAGAAACTATACCAAACCCGGTTTTTCCTCAAGTTGTTAAAGGTATCATTATTGATGAGAAACTCTGCAGAACACGTATCTGTTCTTTTCCCACCAGAATAAAATGTCCTTGTTTTTTGTTATCTTTTTCATTTCCTGGTAATCTTCCATTCTGTTACCTTCTATTTCTTGACCTTCCTGGAAGAACATACACCTCAAGAGCAGAACAGGGGCAACATTCCTGAGTTCTAATTCTTGCAGTTTTGCTGAACTGAGAATTGCAACTTTTTTGAAGGTTGCCTTTTGATTTACTATGCTTAAGGAATACCATGCAGCAAAGAAAACTTTTTGGTTAACTCAGCTATCAATTTTCAGTACCATCTGGTTATATACTCAGCCTACCTGCACTCATAGCTGGTTGCCAATCCAGTTTTCTTGCCACAAAGAAAGCAGTGCTTTGAAATTTTCTTTTTTGCTTGAATTAAGCCATTCACAGGTGGAAGATGGGTTGCTTCACCTGCTTTTAGAAGTAAAAAGGCAGCAATGACATTTTAACTTATTCACAAACTAGTTAAATGTTATCTTTTGAAATGCAAATTTATTTTGCATTTCTTAGGATACTTCAGGTGGGAACCCCAAAGCCTAAAAAGGAGAGGGGAAAATGAACCCTGAAAACCAAAACAGGAAACACAACTAAGCCTATGAACACCTTTGGAAGAGGCATCACAACGGGCTGAACTGTTATTTTGAACACCCCTTAAAAGTTCACGTAAGCAAGAAGTTACAGAACGAATCAAGAAACACATCTCTTAATGGTGTTCCCAGGTGTAAGATGAACACACTCAGAGTGTCACTGTGCACAATGGCTTTACAAAGAATCAACTGAGCAATCCAGTACCCAGCATCCAATCTATTCAGTATATTAGTTTGCCAAACCAGTACCACAACATTTTAGAATCTTGCTGGTACTCCATAATTGCAAGAAAAGTACAGTATTAGACTACAGGCCTCTACTTAGCTATATGTTTACATTAGGCACTTTGCAGATGTTTGTAAAATTTCTAGACTTAAAAATTCACTTTTTGCCATGTAATTCTTGGCTGTTGCTTTATTAACTGCAGATGATGTAAAGAAAAGGCTTCTTCTTTCTTTTTCTCCCTTCCCTCTGTAGAAGTAAGTTCTTTGTCCACAACTTGCTTAAGTGTATTTCCCACATCTGGATCAGTCAAGTGAGCAATGCATCCTCTCAAACATGCGTTCAGTGTTTCTACTGCTATATTGTCAGCATGCTCCCAAAAAGTCATCTCATGAGTTCCCAGGACACCTTTAATCCCAACAGTCATTTCTTAGTTGAAATGCAGCAGACTACACTCAATGGTAGCACCAGGCAGTCACTACATATCACAGTCATCACTACCAACCACTCCCACCCCATTCCTGTTTAGCATTGAAACTTCCAGGCAACATTTGTCCACACTAACTATTTCATCATCTAAAAGCACACAATCTCAGAAGCATCAGTTAGTTTGTGAAAGAGACAGAGCTTGAAGACAGCTGGCCCAGAGGAGCTGCTTGAACAGAAAAAACAATACACCTGTCTTCACATTTACATCCCTTCAGCAACTGCAGTGAAGTGATCTGTCCTTTGGCCAGTTATACAACAGATCACTACCAGCCACATCTCTCTCAAGAGCCTGCATGATATGAGCACACTAACTCATATCTGGCATCTTTTGGAAAATACACTTTTGTCTGACATACAATTCACCAGAGGAGTGTCTTCTCCACAATCCTATCCAAAGTGACTCAGGTGTTAGCAGGCTTCCCCATCATGCAGACAAGGCTCTCAGGGTATCTGTCACCTCTGGAGCAGCAAAGGACAGACCCCTGTTTACTGACTGTCAAGTCAAAGCTGCACCCACAGTTGTGAAACAAAGGTACAACACTTTTAACAGCTTTTGCTTCAACATTACAATAACACAGTTTTTTCTGTTGCAGCTGTTATTTGAACATCTACTGTCTAGTTCATTTTCTATACCTGGATCTGGAATACATTCCTACCTCTTCCTAAGGTCATACAGAAGGAAAAAAAAATTGCTAACTGCAAGTCAAAGATATATAGAAGAAAAATTAGATGTGCTGAAAATCCTTAGCTCACTGTCTTAAGAGCTTTAAAAGCATTAATTTAGACAAAAATCCTTTTCTCCCAATAAAATCAATCACATAAGCAATATATCTATGCATAACACATCCTTTTTCAGTAGATGTCAAACATTAAGCACTCCACAGTTACCAAGGCGAGGGTGGAAAGAATGATGACCAGTACAAAACACAGTGAAAAATCTGCACTATATCAGTGTTCTGTAGCATCCATGCCCTTATTGCTTCCTCCCCACTTTTTCTGTACTAAAGACAATGCTACTGATAAATGTGGTTCTGATTTTAGCAGACTCAGAAGAATTCACAGAATCAGTAATTTCAAAACTTCATCACAGAAACTCACATTTAGATCTACAGATCGTCATCTGCAGGATCCACTAAGTCTTAAAAAAGCTTAGAAAGAGTTGCAGTTATGGTCCACCTAAGATCTGGATGCCATCTGCATGTTTAAGAATTGCTTAAAATATTAAAAGATTAAGATGTGTAATACAGCAAGGACTCCAGAAGCCAAATGCCTTACAAAGATAAATTATTTTTGTCCTGTCTACGTGTGATATATCAGGAAAGATTAAACAGTCATCTTTAATTATTATAGAAGTTACTTACCTACTCTTTTCCCTACAGCTGCCATACTTCCATTCATTCCAAGCCCATGCGCAGACTAAAAAAAAAAAAAATTCCACAAAGAAATTACTAGCAGATGGAAATTAAGTGAAAACGTGGGTAGTCTGGTATCAGCTTATTTGATATCGATGTTTTATCGATCTACCCACGAGGAGTCCAAAACCACTTCTGCACACAAAGTTACAATTCTGCAATATAAAGCCTTACCCTCCATGGCTATTTAATATATCTGCCCACACTTCAAAATACACCAAAACAACAAAGTACAATGGAGAGTGGAAGCTTGGCACATATGGTGCCAGCCACTGGGCACACTTTGGAACAAATGACAATTACCGAGCAGAAGCCAGATGTCACTTCTAACACACACACTCATAACTCTAACACTACAATAACTCGTATTTTCAGAACTGAACAACCACTTTAACCTTAATGAAAAATTACTTCTAGGACCTGTTTAGATAAACAGGCAGTTTAGATACCATCAGCCATTCAGAAAACAGTTTAAGGCAATCAGGGATTTAAATACACCTCCCACAGCCCATCTGCCTCTCCAGACAAGACACACACGCAAGCACAGTAGTTTTGTAACATCAGTAGCACAAAAACGGGAAAACTTTGATTTCTTTGGACGCATGCATACTCACTAGAATATATTCAGCAGCTTCATTTAGAGGAGCAGTTTTCCTAAAGCTTTCTTCCTGAAAATGCTGCAGGTTTGTAGGCAGTGCAATACCAGAAGTCCGAAACCTGTCAGTCCCACAGGAACTCTGTAAACTTTCCCTGTTTGTGCTTCGGGCCAGCGAAGCCAGAAATCCTAAGTTACTTACAGAACTCGCAGGTTCTTTGGATGCCTTGCTAGCCACATCTGTGATGTCCCTAGCCTCTGCTTTAGAAATTCCATCAGGTCTTTTGCCAAGCGACTCTACTTTCACACTACAAAATCTAGTGGTCCTAGGAAAAGAGGAGTCTGCTATACTACGTACTTCCAATGATTGCAGCACATTTGGGGAGGCCATAGATCTCAAGTTACCAGCCTCAAAGCACCTGGGCTGTGCTTGTGGTTTCAGAGCACTGTGATGTGCCACTTGTGCTGAGTACCGGAGGGGAGATAAAAGCAGATTTTTCTGAGGACTTAATTCACGAGTGCTGAGAAGGCCAGTCTCCATTGCTGCAGTGCTCAGCACTTTGCCAATAGGTTTTCTATGCTGCTCTACAACCTTAGAATCTTTGTCTCCATCAGGCAGCTCAAGCTCTGGGTTCACCTTTCCTATGTCATATATCTCACTACACTGTTCAGCAGTGCTTGCTTCTGTTAAAAAAGCAAAAGCATCTGGTTCAGGTAGATGTTCTTCTTCTGTCCCATACAGTTCCACGTTCGTTAGATTTGGAAACAAAACAGCATCCTCCTCACTTGCTGAGGTCACATTTTCAGACGCTTTTTCTGAATTTGCAGGCAGGGATGAAACAGGAGTCAGAATACTATTTGTAGGTAGTTTTGCATTTTCTAGTTCAACGCGAGATATTTTCGGTGGTAACCTGATGCTACTGACCGGCTGAGACCAAGAGTTGCTCTGCCAGGTGTCATCTTCCTTAAGGAAGTGATTAGCTGTGGATGGCATTGTTCTGCCAGCAGTGGCCAAAGTGGCCAAGGCTGAAAGTGCGTTCTGGGGAGATTCTGACTGGTGCAAATCCCCAGGAGGAGGTAGGCACGGCTGTCCGATATGGGGGAGCACTCTGAGGAAGCGGTGACGGGCGGCAGCCACCGAGCCGCTGTACGGTCGAGGAGTCATGGGAGGGCGAGGCTTCACTTTCACAGTTTTCTTGGGCTATTAAAAAAAATAAAAAAAGCCCGACCAAAATAAAAAAAAAATCAGATACAACAACAATTAGTACTTGAATTCCAGTTGCACTCAAAAGACCTGACTGAAAATATATTTTGAGCAATTCAGACAGTGTCAGGCCAGGAACCAGATCATTCTTTCTACTCCCTCATATGTTACTAGCCATCAAGACCTCACCCCAACATCTGAGTAATAAAATCAAAGATTATAATCAGAAAATGCTTTCAATAAATAGGTGATGTATTAGAGAAATAGAAAAAGGAAGCCAGAATGCCATCTAAGTTATCCAGAGGAGCTTCAAGTCTCAAACACAACAAAAAATGTAAGGAAGTATCATCTCTTCATTTTACATCTAGGTGACCTAGTCACACATGAGCTCCAGTTTAATGTTTTACTTTCAAGATAGTATCATTCCCATATTTAACTTTATAGGATTTTCAGTTACAGTATATCTAATGAAATTTCATTTTAAGAGAAACATTGACTTTTACCAGAGCAATACTGCAAAACAATGCTTAAAATATTGGAAGAAAAAAAACCCAAACAAGACCACAAAACCCATGCACCATCCAAAAAATCTACCCTTGTAAATAAATCCAGGAGTGGTAATGAATTCTTTGAATGAGGGCAGGTACGCCCATGGAATGCCAATACCCCTCAGCAGAATGCTTATACAATACTCTTTACATAAACAATAGTTGAGAAATCATCTACCCTTGATAACCTGACTTCCCAATACAGCAGAGTATTGGATCCACTTTTTAGGAAAGTGAGCACAAGGAAAGCCCAAGCCATTTTATGACAGAAAAATTGAAATCACAATTTCACCTTTTTACTCAGATTCATGTTCTCCATCTTTGCCTTGAGCAGTTTCATTTTATTCATAGTAATTGAATTCTCAATAATCTGTTGGCCAGAAGGTGATGCCTCTGTCTCATCTTCATCATCAGCATATAAATTATAAACTGAACCACCACTGAAAATAAAAGAAAGTTTGTATTCACCCTCTAATGAAGTAATTTAATTACATTTTCATGTAGAGTATTCTCACAACTAGGAAGTCATATCCGTAGTTGATCTGTTGACAAAACATTATGTAAAACTGTATGCAAAGATAATTTAAATCCATTTATCCACATAAGCATCCCTTATTAGGGCAGAGTGATGTTGCTGAAATCTGAACATAGCCACGCTTCTGGGAAGTTGTTATATCATATACAGTTGGTTCACACTCACTATATATTTTCCCCACAGAGGGGATATCCAGTTCCACAAATGTCTCCTGAAGATATGGCCAAAGCTGTTAAGTGTGTGACTCAGACAACAAGCTGATCAGTTTTCCAATTAACCAGACACTGGCATGGAAGGAAAAGTCCAAATTTCTATCCATCCTGAGGGGTGTTCTCACCATAAATGGAAATGGAGGGGTCACCCATGTGGATGTGATATTCTATTTCTCCTTTTCAAAATAAAAAAAAAGAAAAAAAAAAGAAAAAAAAAGATCAGTTTAGGTTTCCAAAGATTCCAAAGAGTCTCACATTTGGAAAAAAAAAATAAATAGATTAGAATTA
This sequence comes from Trochalopteron elliotii, assembly GCA_024734555.1. Lineage (NCBI taxonomy): Eukaryota > Metazoa > Chordata > Aves > Passeriformes > Leiothrichidae > Trochalopteron > Trochalopteron elliotii. The sequence goes on along the minus strand of JANPWX010000328.1, from coordinate 4,269,921 downwards.
CTAGTCCCAAGACAAAATATTTTAAGTCAGTAGTCACTGGAAGTTTATAGCATGACATTTCGTGCTTCCATTCCGCATTCAAACAGAATGCAAAACCTCAAGGTTTTAAAAATCACCATCTAACTTGTTTTTTTCTATAAAACAATGAAGCATTGATCAGTAACACATTCAACATTTGACAGTGAAATGAAAGAACCATTAGGACTGTCCAATTCATTACAAACTGATGCATTTTCAACACTGTAGTATATTTTAAAGACTGTTTTAGTTCTTCCATTAGGTTGTCAGCATCTAGAAATCACGAAAATCAGGCAATTCCCCTAATTCCCTTGTGTTCACACAAATATCTCAGTAGATTCAGCTCAAGTTTCTACTCTCCAAAGGAGATCAAGGAAGAACTAAAAGTCATGTGGAAGTCAGTATCAAAAAGAAAACATCACTAATTAGAGCTGCATCTTACCTGATTCTTGGAAATAGTCTGCTGCCTTGAGAGCCAGCATTTTTTGCACTGACTCTCCAAATACAGTTCCTAAAACGTAACAAAATTCCAAAGGCAGCACAGCTGGGAGACAGTGTGAAGAGCAAGATAGCAGCAAATTCAAACCAAGAGTCAGCAAAATAGACCAGTCATTTCTTACCAAAACCTGAATAATTCCATGTGGTGACAGTCAGCATGCATATTACATATACATACTTCTCCTGGTAAAAACTCAACACTAAAAAAATAATTTCAAAATTTTATCTTTACAAAGGTTTACATCACCAAGTCAAAAGAATTTGCTGAATGTTCCTTCCTGCTAGGTAAGGATAGAAAGCAAAGTGGTATATCTCATGTTTGGGTGGTTTTTGATTTTTTTTTAATGCAAAAATAATTGTTATGTTTTTGTTCCATTTTCTGACAAATAGGGGCCAAACACACACACACACACAAAAAGGAGTGACAAAAAGATTTTTTGCTTTAATGTGATTGTAAGATTATAGAAACTGGACAGGGAATTTTGATATTAATTATATTTTCAGCCCATGTTACAATGAGTAAATTTTAAGTTTACTCTGTCTATTGGAGTCAACATTGCTGAGCTCTTCCTTGTAAAATGCACATCTCAAAAATTATTAACTTGCTGAAACCCTTTTGGCACCATTGTCTGCTGGTGCTCCACCACAACTTCAACACTTCTAACCCAGACACAATGATCACTGTATGCATTTATACTTTTGTCAAGTTTTAACCAGTAACTCAACCACAGATAAAATTATCTGGAGAACTACAAAACAAAACCAAAGCCAAAGTCTCATTTCTAAATTTCAGTCAATGAATTCTGCTCCAGGTATCAGCAACGTGAAAAAGGATGATAAACAAGTGCTTCAAAATGCTTAGTCACCAATATACCCACACATATGAAAACATCTGACAGTATGGAAAACAGAGTATTCAGAGTGACCCACAGCTTTACCCTATAAAGATCAAACAAAAAGGTCTGATTTGCTCCCACTCTCTCATCCCTTTGCTACTTTTTCCATTTCCCACAGTCTCACCCAGCCACGATAAACTCAAGAATCAGGATTTCCTTTCCCTCTGCATTACTATCGGCCTTAGTAGAAAAGCTAATAAGTGAACTTCCACAGAAAGCACAGGAAAACAAACAAGCTGAATGTTTTCAACTCAGGTGACTTTCCAACCCAACTGGTTGACGTGAGCAGTGCCAGCACATTTCTTAAGCCCAATGTATTTGACTTTCCTACGTGCTGCTGTGCTTTGAAAGGCTTACCCAGATACCCTGCAAGAGCCAAATGAGTGTGGTTTATTCCTCCCATTTGCAACATTTAGCCAATCTCAGTAAAATTCCTATTAAATCTGTATGTTAGCATTACCCAATGGAAGAGTACAAAAACTTCCAGATGACCATCTACACTAGCTTTAAATGGTGAAAAAAAAAATCAACACACACACTAAAATGTGAACATGTAGGCAGATATCAGGGAGCCCACTCTACTGAGAAATGAAATTTCAAGCTCCTTATGACAACTCCCTGCACTAACTCACCGTATAGCACCCACTATCCACAGTCCCTGCTTTGTGAATGGGTTTCGATGTTACTGGAGCCAGAAGTTAAATAGGAACAAAGTGGTAACAGGCAGGGTAGCAGCAAGAAAAAAGAATTACACCAGTCTGTTCATCTTTCCAGAAGTGTATCTAGCCCAGTGCAGCAGCCAAGTTCTCAGTTCTTAACCAATTATGCTTTTTTAACCTATTTCAAACAATACCATATGTGTCTATTTACTGAAAGAGTACAGGGCTGAAAGATAAAATCACAGATCTATAATATTTGTATCTTTTCTCTTCCTTGTATATCAAACAATAGGTCTTTCTACTCTGTACAACAATGTGGGAATTCAACTATGATATTACTTTCAGTCAGTGGTTTTTAAGTATGGATGTCTTGTAAAAATTTTTAAGAGTAGCATCACTCTGAATACAAACTGAATATAAACCCAGTAAAAAGCTCTGGTTTTCCCTTTGCAAACAGAAACAAGAATAGTCACTTAAAGCACCTTGAGCTTTGGAGAAAGCACAGCCAGTTCCCAGAAAAGGGACTCCTTTCCTCACAGCTGTACAAATATTAAGTTCTCGAGAGGATAAAAGTACCTACCCAAAAGCTGCAGTATAAAAACAGAATGCAATAATTTTTAATAGATATCAATTTTGATAGTCTTAGGAAAAGGACTATCAAACTGTTTACTACAATTACAATGTACTAGGCAAAGTGATACACCTGTCCTTCTGATCATGAGTTCACTGGAATCCCAGCAATTGACACAAGCTTGGTACCTCAACAGCAGCTAACCTGAGGCCTAATTACATCCAAAATCTGGCTGTATTGGTAATTACTTCAGTACATTAAAAAAAGTAAGACATAAAACAAAACACAGAAAAACCTCCCAACAAAAATCCATACAAAACCAAAAAAATCCCCACCCCAGAAGAAACACAACAAAACCACCCCTTCCTTCAAACCAACCAACCACCCCATAAACAACAAACTAAAAAAGCCCACAGGATTTTGCACTGCCAATTTACTATCTTCCTGACAAATCATTTAGTCAAGTTACACCCACAGGAAAAAAAAAATTATTATGTGAACAGGGAAATGTTTACAAAACGAAACAAATGCCTTAAGGTGTTAAGAGAAAGTGCTTAACAGAAGTGTTTAATATCTAATAAAATACTGATTTGACTCTCCTGCAACATGTTCCTTTTCAGAAAGGGCTGGAATGCTGAGAATTGCCTGAAGTATGTAGACAGTTTTATCTTGTTATATTAATGCACACAGTGATAAGAGAACCATCAGCACAACCACTGACCACAAAGCACTGCTGTGCTGTTAGACGGTTACAACAATTTAACAGCCCTTAGGGAATAATTCTTGCAATATGTCAGATACTCTTCTGATAAAACCAACAAATACAGCTGAAAATTACACAGCAATCCACTTTTGAAGAATAATAGAAAGACTAAAACCAACTTTACCTCAAGGATTCAGAGAGTGGTGTCAAAGTGCCATCGCCCCGGTCAACCACACGGAAGAAATTCAAGCGATCTCCTTCTCGATACACTAAGAAGGTAACTTGTTTGTTGGATGGCCCTTTCTCCCACATCTTGTCTCTAGCAGGATCCATGTATTCAGCCATTTCCCTGATAGGATCTTTCACAGGAACTAAAAAGATCAAAAAATCAAAATAAAATCCAAATATTATGATTGTTGTTTTGATCACCTCTGAGATCAGCTCAGTTTATAACAGGAATTCCTAACCTAGACGACATGCTGAGTTTCTTCCCAAGTGAAAATTATCAAGGGAATTTCTTCATTTTCACTCCTGTACAGATGACCCACATGACCAAGTTTATGGTCTGACTCTAGCAATGCCTGATTCTTATTGACCACATTTTAAAAATTATTTGTATAATGACATTCCAGGATAATTTTTTCTTCAAGTGAAGAATTGCTGATTTTGTGACTTGGTGATTCTGTATGTATGTATATATACCTCATTTAAAAGTAAATGAAGTGCACTTGATATGCTAAGTAAGAAAAGATGGGGAAACCTCTACTCCCTTTTTCTGGTGTTTTTCTGATTAATTTGGAACTGAAGTCTGATTGTCTAAAATGCTTACTAAGAGAAGCTCTTTACAGTTGTAAGATGTTGCATGAAAACCACTTTAACTTCCTTAATACCCACCTCTTCTGGTGTTAACAGGTCCACCTCGCATAGCCAAGACCAATTTCAGAGTGCAGCCTTCTGAAATGCTGTAAATAACAACAAATAATTTTTTATAGCATTTTCTGTTGTTCATGCTAATTATTGTTTAGAAACATTAATTAGAAACATAATTTTATTCTATACTTACTTATAATCATTCAAACAATAGTCATCCTTCAGTTCCATATTATTCCAAATTAAGTGCTGCTGAGAGACAGGAATACCTAAACAAAAGAAACAAACAAATGACTTAAAATTGGAGGTTGGCAGGAGGGCTTCTGGTGAGTTTTGATTTTTGAAGAGTGTGGGGCTGATGGACTGAAACTGGATAACAGGAGAAAGATGAGAAGAAGCAGGACAAGACAAGCACTTGAGCAGTCTTCAGCCATGACATCTAACCTCCAAACAGTTATTAAAACCAAAGACTTTCAGAAGGCTTTAGCTCACACACAAAGTTCAGTCTTTTGGCTCAGCAGAGGGTGTGTAGAAATGTTCAACTGCTTCAGGCTTATTGAATACTTGCTCTTTTTTCAGTCATCAAATAAGGGAGACTTTTTCCTTCTATCTGAACTTCAGAACTTTACGTCTACTGACACGAAGAACAGGATGAAACTTCTCCCTACAAAACTGCTGAATAATTTAACCACAGACTGCTATTTTGTATTACTCACATTACAGACATAGTCACATTAAGGTGACTGGTGGCAGTTCTATTACAGCAGTGAGAAGTGCAAATGTGTTTTTATCCCTGCTTGGTTTGGGACCTCAAAGTTGGCATGTAGAGTTAGTACCATAGCAGTTAATTAAACTTCATCCTACAAACACTTCTGTTTCGTTCTGGCTGTTTCTTTAGGCCATCAAAATGTTATTACTAATATCCAGTAATACTCACTTTCAACTCAAGTTCTAGGATGATTTGGCTATTTTTTGTAAAAAGAAAGTAAACATACTGAATATTTGCTCCTTAATAAAAATCCATATTCTACACAAATAGAATCCAAATTCACAATTTCTGCCTGCATAATCAACTCAGTTAGATACAGATGTAATACACATGAAAAATAATAAGCAAAAGCTGGTACAACTTGAGGTCTTCACACATTTTTACTGGAATGCTACCAAATTCTGAATTTTGGATAGAATAAAAATGAAGACAGTTATGAAAGTATGAGACATCTCAGACCACCAGAAGAAAAGAATCTTTCCTCCAGCATCAAAAAGAAGTTGTTCAACTTGTCTAGTGAAACCCAGGTAATTAAAACCTCACTGTGCATTCATGACAAATGTTAATTAAAATGTATATCTATGGAGACCAAGAACTACTTTTTCAAAAAGTTCTAAACACTACTTCTCATACTAAGAAACAAAACCTATAAATGTATTTCCCTAAAGGTTACATTTAAATAATCTTATCCTACATTTTTATTCATTGCATATTCACATACTTAGAAGGAAATGCAAGTGGCAGTGCTACACAACAAGACTTCCCTGAATACATCTGGCAGGAGGGGAACACAAAAATCAGTGTCTTTCACACAGTTCCCAAAAACATCTAAGCTTTCAAAGGCTTAGCAAGCTGTGGCAAGGAGATCAGCCAAGCAGCCCCTTCCTAGATAGAGTAAGGGCACAAAGCTCCCAACACCCATCACTGGCAAGGAAGAAAAGAGGACAAGATCCTGGTTAAAGTCCAAGCACATTAAACAGGCAAGTAGGAGACATCCCTGTGCAGGAGGGGGAGTGCACTTGGGAGGAACTGTCATTGTTTTTCTTTAGGCTTCACAGAAGATGACGATTTTCTTTTTCTCACCATGGCTCATATCCAGATCCTCCCTGTTCTGAACGACCAACACAACTTTACTCCACTTGACTACATGTAACAGGAATCTTATACCCTCTGAAGTCCACAAGACATTTACAAGAAGAATATGTTCATACAGTAGACTAACATAATTGCTACTACACAGCCAGCTATTTAATAGCTGGTTATTGGTGATGTTTCAAGTCAGCAGTGTAGGGAAAAGAAAAAGCTGGCAATAGCCAGTGAGTTTACATTCAAGTTTTTGCGTTGTTTTGCACTCTTCTGATTACAAACAATCTGATTACTGTCTGCATTTGTTATGGTTTCAGCAGCCTCAAAGGAGCAATTTCCAATTACTCTGATAAACTGAGGGAGTATTTGTTAAAAAGGCTGGCTTGCAGCTGGCAGTACTGGAGTGAAACATGGTTTTGCTCATTCAACAATGACAATGTATTTGTGATGAAATGAACAGATGAAAAGAGGATACTCTGCTGTAATTGGAAACAGACACATCTTTATTACTTATTCCCTTTTATACTGCTTTCTTGGAATTCTGTATTTATACACTGAGGAAATAGTATGTGCTTTATAGCTTCAGAGGCAGCAAAACACACGTCAGCTGTCCCTTTTCTGGATTACAGTAAGGATTTTCTGAGGAGACATTTGCACATGAGATCAGCATGTACAACTGCCCACAATAATGGGAACTGTGAGATACCCATCCACCATACCTTCTTCCTAAGCAGCATATGAGGGTATCACTGGCCTGCCCCAAATCAGTACTGAGAGATAAGCAGAGCAATAAGCTACATCTCAATACTCACATGGAAATGAGCTGGCCAGGTGGACAGAAGAGTCTGCAGACTATTGAAATGGCTGCAGGTGCACTGACAATGTGACCTACTAAAATGGGGGAGGGAGAGGAGAGAAGCAGCTACTCTATCCTGTCTCCGAATCAGCATATCACATACAGCCTTAAGTTTCCCTTCCCTGTTCCTCTTTTTGGCATGCTAAGTAGGTTCACCACAGAAACTGATTTGGTCAAGTCTGAGACAGGAAAAAAAAGCATCCCTGAATATTTCAGAAAAAACTTGATTTTATGTTGTGGGCATAAAATTCCTATGTTTGAACATGCCACATACATTTCACTGTCAAAATTCAAACTGCACTTATCTTTCATTCAATGTTGAAACTGCTGGAGCCTCTGTTTACAGAGAGGCTGGGCTGACAGTCTTATTTTCCCCCACAAACTGGCTATATTAGTAAGAGGTGCAAAAGTCTACAACTTACAGCAGCAGAAACGTTTTCCTAATTGTTAAACCCATCAGCTTTCATTTGAATGACAGTAACTGTGGCAGCATAAATGGAGTCAGTATCGACCTACTTTTTGTCCAAGGGACTGAGTAAGAACAGACTAAAGACAGCAAATCACCAGTAACTGAAGGCAGGCCAACAAAATTTCCTGACAAAGGTGATCTTACTTTACAGCTTCCAGATGCTGTTCAGGGCAGCCATCTGCTCTGAGCAGTCCTGCACTCACAGAAATGTTTCCCCAGCTCAGACAAGGCACAAGCTCAAAAAATGCTTCATGAATTTCTCTATCAGCACAGGAAAGAGGCAAATCATAAAGCAAAGAAGATGTAGGGGGAGAGTAGTAAACAGAAAAAAGCAGGATTGGTTCTGTTAAAAATTCATGACACTTCTGCAATCCACTTACTCCAGTCCTGGCAGAAGCACAGCTGTTTTCTCTAATGCAAATAGTAATAAATATCATTATGACATACTCTGAATTCACAGAATATTCAAAGGAATTACAACATCCATATGAAATCTGCTTGACATTCTTCTAGTTCCTTTTATTTAACATGAAGCTGCTGTACACAGGCAGCAAAATGACCAAAGAAAAATAACTCACATTATGAAGTGAGTACATACACATACAACAAAGTAATTGCTGCATCTGTCATTCCCTACTGAACACAAGGGAACACCTACTAAACACTGGAGTCAAGATCTACTCTGAAATCTAGTCCTTTTTTCTCTTGAAAAAATACAAGAACAAGAGAACATCTAAATTTTCATCTAAAAAGGCTGATGTTTCCACATACACAGATCATAAAATTCAGTTGCAAGTACTCACTGAACAAACCATGACCAAGCTGGTTTTTTATTTTAAAGCTAACTATGTAAATCAATGCCCTAACACTCCATAAGGAAGAATTCCAATTAACTCCTGCAAGCTAATAACAATAATACTACCAGTACCACCACCAAAGCCCAAAGGCCACCTCCTCCCTTGAGACTCAATTCTGTCTTTCTCAACAAACCTGCTTACAGGTATTATCTATGGTTCTTTAACAGATTAATTAACCACTACTACAAATACACTACCTGAATGCTCTGTCTATAAAACAGTGTAGTAATTGGTGTTTCTGAATGAATACTAAACTCTGCCCAGCCCAGCAGCTACAAGGACCTGTGCAATGGAGAAAGCAAAGACAGATCTCAGTTAAAAAACCCCCATTACTTCCTCTTTCAATGAAATCCTGATGTGTTAAGGCTTCATGCCACCTTGAAATTCAGGTATCAACCTATCCATGTCCATCAACACTGATTAATAAGTAAAACCAACGGAGGAGGCAGCACTGCTAGCAGCACTGTGTGTGTATTCCAGCTTTTATGCCACCAACAGAGACAAAGGGAGCTCTTTCTTCCCAGGTGAACCATTTTAAAGGGCTCAGTCAGTGAATCTGAGACAGGAGTGATTTACCCCCAGGGCTCCAAAATCAACACTATAACAAATCTCCTGCTTACTTCACATAGAACATATTTGAGGACAAATGCCTGGATCTGATCCAAACACACATCAGGTATGCTGTAACTTCAATTTATAAGTAGAAGACTTGCACTGAAATTTCAGATGCATTAGAACCTCTAAGTTTTTATATATATTCTTATATATATATTTATATATATATATATATATATTCTTTACTGACTAAAACTATTGAAAACACATAGCTGGAGACATGGAGAGCTCTTTCTTAGTAAGGTACCAATGTCTAGTACAGCTGTCCAAACAAAGCCTTTCCCTATCAGATCACCAGCAGGCATCAAGAATGACAAACAGTATCTGAAGTAGACAAAATTCCTAACATGCCATCCATATTATGCTTTTTTTAATGGTGAAGACAGTCTACATCTATTGATTTTCCAGCTGTTGACAAAGATCAATTTGCCTTGTTTTAATTTTATTATTAGACTATTACAATTAGAGGCATTGGGAACATTTCAACAATTTGTTAACTTCTGACACAATTCTAGATTTTTTTCTTGGAGCTTTCAGGTCTCAGCTAATTTTTTCAAAATGTCTCTTTTTCTTTGCATACTATCTTCATCAACATCTAAATGTAGAAAATACACATAACTGGAGACCTCATGTACTTCCAGCACTGTAGGAAGCATTCTCCAACCAAACTGCAGTTTAAATAGGAGAGATTCACACCCCACGAAAGCTGACACGACACAATAATAAAAAGTGAAAACCAGCAGCAGAAACAGGAACAGATGTAAGCTTTCTCTTTCCCATGCTAAATCACAACAAAATTACTTCTGAATTTTAGCTCCATCTGGGTAATTTACTACTCGAACTTGTGCACTATAATAGGAACTTTGTCACTGAAAAATTGCTAATTATTTTACATGCAATACCAACCCCAAATGCAACACAAAATTAATCTGTCATTGTGTGTCTGTTTCATCCACACAACTGATCAATTTGTTTTCACTCTGTCTCCCACAAATCATTAAGCAGAACAGTACAAATATTTTAACTCTGCTATGGAGTATCAAAGTATTTCAACTGACTTCTTACAATTCAATGATAAGCACCAGTGAACTCACCTTTCATGTTTAATGAAATTTACTTCTTATTAATTCTATATAGCAAGCAGCCAAGCCATAATTACCTTACCATCCTATGAACTACAACATGCAAACAAAATTCTAAATAAGCATTATTATAACAACTTCATTACTGAGCTGCTCTTCTAATAAGAAATGAGGATACTTTTGTGAGCTGTAGGTATAACTGAGTATGGCTATTCACAGTCTCACATTTTGTACTACAAGGAATTCAAATCCCTCTTCCTCACACCTCCCACTGATTTCTTCATGTATCCTTTAAAGCTCACTCCATCACTGATACTGCCCAGACAGCCTGCCTTCTTCTGCTCTCCACTGCCTATGCTACCTTTTAATTCACTGTTAGTCAGTATTCTATGCATGCATCCTACATCTATATTCAATTCCAGGTAGGAAAACCCCTTTCCTTTTCTTGTTTCACCTCCAGCCTCCAGGAGCATCCTGACACATTCTCTGACATGTGATTCATTATGGCCTTGTCCACAGCAAACACAAGGCCATCCACACAGCTGCACTACTGTACCTACACACTGGCTATAAGCTCCAGTCATCTGCACGGGGGAGCTTTGCTCTGTGGATCTTACTAGTAAACAGTCCCCTCTGTTGTTGCAATGCTGGTGTGTTTTAAGACTTGTGCCAGCTGTCTGGGGTTTTTTCCATCCACTAGAGCAGATTTCCATATGAGGAGGAGAGTATCTTAGATTCCAGCCTCCAGCATTATATTACATCTCCCAGAGGATGGGCTCCACACAGACAGAAGGATGAGAAACATTAATATACAGGTAGATTAGGGAAGGAGAGGATCTCCTTTTTTTAAAATTAGCAACTCTGATACTCTCACCTTCTACACTTGTACAGCTCTTTAACCCCTCCAAAGTGAAAAAGAAGATAGAGGATGCAATGCTTCAACTATGAATATGTAAGTATTTCAAATCACATTCTTTCATGCAAGCTCATCCTCACCATAGAGGAAAAGAGGTAGGAGGGGACTAACCTACACCTATTCTTGCAAAAGCATCAGGCCTCACAACTTACAGAAGATTTTCACTTTGCAAAATGTGTCAAGTTTATAACCTTAAGACAAAGCATTGCTCAGCCAGATGCCTATTAGCAAAAGACCACTCACCCAAACAAAATTCAAATCAGTAACTTAAAGCTCCCTTTGGGATTTGTCTGCACTGCAGTTGCTCTTGTGACTGCAGTATCATAAAAAAACCATAAACTGACTAACCTAATCAGCAACAAACACAGCAGCAAATTTAAACTATGCTCAGTTACAATATACAGGTATTGCATGGCTCAAATTTATAACCTTGCTAGTTAACAAACAACTTGGGTCAGAGAATCCACAGACTTTTTACAATTAACCTTGTAATAATTGTACATAGAAAAAAAACCCCAAACAACCCACCAGAAAAGCAAACATACCAATTCCAATGAAGCCTAGGCCAAGAACTTACAGAAAAAGGAAAGAACAGAAAAACAAATCAGCTTCAATTAAATCTAAGCCATAAACTAAGCACCTAGTTTTTATACATATTGCCAAACATGACATTTAAGTTTTGTGGTTTGATTTTAGCAATTACTATTTTTAAAACAGGATTTCTTTTAAAGTGATAAAGTTTACACTGAAATAAGAGAGAATAGTACCTTCCAGTCTTTGAATTTTAGCTTTCACAGAAATAACTGTTTCAAAGAGGGAAACTCGCAGTTCAAAGCAGGTTCCTGTAAGCGTTTCAATGAAGAGCTCCATAGTTTCATAGAAAGGAAGTTTGTAGTGAAATGGTCCCATATTATCTTTATTAAAAAAAGGAGGCTCTTTCTTGTTGGCCATTAGAAGGGATTTACAACTTTCTTGTAAGAAGATCTGTCAGGAAACTACATTCCACTTCTAGCCAAGGCAGCTTTGAAGACACATGTAGTGCACTGCTGTTCATCTTTAGGACTTTTCACCTATAAAGCAAAGAAATATAATTCTGACAACATCTAAACGTGATTGCTAAAGAGAATTTAAATTTATTTAACGTAAAATGGTTGTTAAGAAACATTCAGTTTTTACTAGGTAGGGCACGATAACCACAAGTTATATTACTAACGTTGTAGTTTTAGGGCTCCAGTGTCAGTCAGCATTCCAGATGCAACCTACTACCTTTGTTATTTTTGTTTCCGCAAGCGACATGACAACCAGACGCCCAATACCTCCTGACAAGCGCTCCGCAGTATCAGAGCTAGAGAAAAACTCCAGAAAAGCGTAAGAACAGGGACCGCTCCGGGCTCAGGAAAGGCAGTTGGAGGCGGCAGCTCAGCCGTACTCCAGCGGGGTCCAGCGGGGGCCGGAGCCGGCAGCCGAGCGGAGCGCCCGCGAACAAAGGACGGCGAGCAGCTGCCCCGTCCCCGCCGC
>JANPWX010000328.1:4221048-4252554 GCA_024734555.1 Trochalopteron elliotii | reverse complement strand
GTGAGGTTGTTGCTAAAAAAAAAAAAATCAGAAGAGTAAAAGATGGTAGTTGCTAGTAACTACTGTGGTGATATTCACTAACCACGAGTCTAATCTACAGCAGAGTAAGAACATAATATAAATCCCCTGAGAGCAGACCATTGCCGAGATGCAAGAAGGCACACAGCTATAACTACCATCCTGATGAATATTCGAAAAGTCTGTCTACAGTCTTGAACCAAGGTCTCCCACCACCTTCCTCAATACAAGCATATCTGTTGTGAATAACTAGGACCACAAAGTGGAAAAATACCACACTGCCATTAAGGCAGAGGACAACAACACGTAGAAATTAGATCATCCACAGATAGCCCATGTCAGCTGCAGAGCTCACAGTCCTGCAATTCTTGCTGTGGCTATAAATGCCTGTGTTTAGGACTGTGCTCATGAAAGAGGTGAAACTGCTACCATACACATGCTGAGGGATTGCAGTGAGGTTTCCTGAATGTACACAACAGTGCATCTCGTACTCTAAACTAAGAAACTTAGGATACTCAGATTATGCAGTTGTAGTATAAAACAAAAGAATTACAAGACTTAGATATGAGGATCACCAGTGATTCATAAGGCCAGTGTAAATAGCACATAACTGGTCTTGAATCCCTTTTAAGAAAACATGGGTGTTATACAAGTTAATATAGCCACTGAGTCTCGCTGGTCAGAGCATGGTCCTAATAGCACCAAGATTATTAGAATATGGATTTGGTCCCTGTATGGGCCATCCATGAAGAGTTAGACTTGATGATCCTTCTGGGTCCCTTCCAACTCAGAATATTCTGTGAATTACTAGTCCAGAGTATAAAAACTAGTATTTCAATCTTCAGCACATAGCCTAACCTTGAGCAGAGGCCAAGCACAATGTGGTCTATCACAATATGTTTCCCTGTCTCTTCTCACTACTTCCAGTTCAGCATATGCCTGCTACTGTGCTGATCACAGGGATTACACAGAAATAATCCAAGACTACATTTCAGCACAAGAGCAGTTTAGAAAGGTAGCAAAACAGAGTAATGCCCTACTGGCATCACTCCAAAGCAAGAAGCTATCACATGGATTAGCTTTACAGCAGAAGGGAAGTACAGTGAGTGCCAGAAGCAGTAGAGGTATCACTCCCACTTTATAAAGAGGCTTAAAGAACAGAAAAATTTTGCCCAGGGAAAACAATATTTGTCAGAGTGCAAGGAAGTTCAGTCACCAGTTTGAAGATAGGCAGAGGTGACATCAGCTATAAGGTAATTGAGGACTCTAGTGACTGGAAGGTGTGGTAGGACAAAAGAAAAGCAGCCTGCAGCCTTCCCACCCCTCAAACTGCAGCTGAAAATTTACCAATTCATTTGCACCAGAAAGGTTTTAAAACAACAACATACACCTCTCTAAAAGTGCTACCACGATCACTTAAGCCAGTCCTTAATGTGAAACATAGGTAAGTGCCAGTTCCACAACTCTACTGCCAGCAGAGCATCCTCATCTTCAGGCATGTCCCTGCACTCCTGTTGGTGCTCTGGAGCTCCATGGGCACTAAGGAGCTGCATACCTATGGCTGTACCACTGAACAGTCACCACTCTACAGGAAGGTAAAGTCCATCAGATGCAGGTGCTTCAGGTGCAACAGGCATCAAGATCAGCTGTGACATCAAACACAACCTTTAGCACCAGAGTTGATGTCAAAAGTGGAAGTACAAACAACAGGCTCTCTTGTGGCTAATTTTCAAGTGGCACTCTACAACTGTTTTTTTCAACACTTATTTCAGATTTTTGTGTTGAATATTTGGAAGGGGTAACTGCTTGGCAGATTCTTTCACTTGCTATAGACTACATGAAAAAATGTAAATTATTAAATCAAGATTTTTTTTTAAATCATCCAATATGTATTTCAAATACCTTCCTAACAAACCTTTTAAGTCTTATTTTTTCTGTCAAGAAGAATTTGAAATCTCAAATTCTCCAGCAAGTTTTCTAGCATATTTACAGACTTCAGGCATCAGGCTAGAGTGCTTAGCAGCAGTCCAAGTGAAACAGCAGTAAGTCAGGTTCAATTTGAGTAAGTTAGAGGAAATGAAGACAAGAACCAGAGCTAGAGAAGAAATTTTGTTCTAAGGAAAGACGTGCAATCTTCAAGAGCTGCGAGCATGAAGAGTCTGAGAACAGTCACAGCTGAGAGTCACATTACTTTCAGTATCTCTGTTGATGGAGAAGAAAGGAGCACGCTTTGTGCATCATTTCACATTACTACTTGCTGTTTTTTCAGCAAATTATACACAGCAAACCTTTGCTTTCAGGTGTACTATCTGTAAATTGTCCTGGGTACATGAATGTAAACCAAAGCTCATGGACTCCAGGGTAGTTAACACAATAGTGAAGGTGGGACGGCCAGAGATGTCAGTGACTCATCTGAAAGTACAATACAAAAAACTGCAAATTGAAATACAGAATCTTTCTCAGAGCCATAACAATGTGAGGTAAGTCTCTTAGAAGCTTGTCTGGAGTAATTCCCTACAGGAATTGAACTTTTTTTCAGAACAAAAACTACTAAAAGCTAAACTACTTAAATGCCATGCTAGTTCTACAGACCTAGAAAGTTCTCATCCAAGGTTAAAATCCAAAGATGACCAGAGATTTCAGAGCAGCTGAAAAGTAAAAGAAAGCAAAGGGTTCTAGAACATCTTAGGTGAATGCAACTCAGGACAAAATTACAAGACTAGTAGCAAGATTTTTAATTATACATACACTTACCCATATCATCGTCAAATATAGATTTTTGTTCCACCTTCTTCTTGGTCTTCTTTTCTTTTGGTTTTGCAGTTAGGTCCGCAAAAATATCAATGTTATCATCAAACAGGTTAGTCTCTGGCATTTTCTCTTTCATTTTGGTCATTGGCTTAATTGCCTCAGTAGCAAATATATCATCCTTAGAGAAAAACATAGAAAGATCTCATCAATCCACAACACACTTAAAGAGAACAGTCAAATTATCTGTACACAGCAGATGAGATGTTTAGAAGACTTGGGTTTCCTGGGCTTATCAGACAAAAGCTGAACTCAGTGATCTGAGAGGTCTTTGCCAACCTAACTAGCAAGAAGTTTGAGACCCTTTTCCTCATGGGGGACTTGGCAGAAGTGCCTTAGCATTGGATTGTACACAGGTCAAGTACAGCACACAGAGGCCTGTATCAAGTGCCCAGCCCACCAATTTTATTCCTTTTTTTAAAGTGTTATTTAGCTGCTGGGAACTGAACAGACAGTTAACAAATAAGAACCAAATACCTTATTATTCTGAAAAAGGTACGTTGTCACAGCACACTCAGTGCATGCCTGCTCTGTGTTAAGGCTCCACTTTTAAAACACTGCTACTAGTTAGGGGCTGATCAACCCAAGAATTTCTATATCCCAGCAGTGGAGCAGGATTGAGAGTTTACTTCACTCCATTGTTCTGCACACCCCACCCTATTCAGCAGCCTCCATTAAGCCTAAATTAGAGGGGTCTGCTTATGGCTCTGGGGAACAAAAAAATAAAGTGGCAGGTCCAGCCATTACCTCAAAGATATCTTGGGCAGTAGGGTCAACTGCTTGGCGGACAGCAGATTTTAACTCCTTTTTTCCAGTTTTCTGAGAGGTGAAGAGAGAATCTTCCTCTTCCTCCAAAAAAGGTATAGGGCTGCTTTTTATTGAAGACTTTTGTTGTACAGGCTGGAAGAGATCATTGCTGTCCTGATCACCCAGATCAGGCTTTTTCTCCTTGCCCTTGATGGGTTTGTTAGCCATACTGTCTGGCATTCCCTCCTTTAATTTTGATTGTGCAGCTGGTCTGGATGTTGAGCTGCTTGCAAAAAGGTCTTCAGATTCAAACAGATCATCCCCATTTTCTGTGGATTCTGGAGGAAGGAGTTTGTTTGTCCCAGCAGACAAAACACTGCTGTGAGCTGGTAGGGACAAGCCAGAGAGAAAGCCATTTTCCTTGGACTCTGCTTCAGCAGCAAGAGGCTCCTTTATGTTCATCACTGCTGACGTCTGTTTTGGTAGAGAGAACTGTGACTGTTCAGCAGTGTCCACCTCGTCACTCACTCGAGCCTCCTGGGCAGCCAGACGGCGCGCCATTCTGCTGGGGGGTCTGCGCTTCCCTGGAACCCTGATCCTGGTCTGCAAGGAAGGAGGAAAGGCAAAGCAGGATCACACATAAGGAGAAACCCCCACAGGACATTCAAGCTTGGAGCAGTTTGGAGAGATTCAGAAATATAACCCAGGGTTTCTGATTTGCTGCCCTTAGTCATTCCACAGCGGTGGAACTGGTGTACAAAAGCAACAGCACTCACAAATAGAGGCACAACAGGTCAGCAAGGCACTCCAGCCCCTTGGCTTTATGTAATACCTTAGTCAGCCTGTTATCTTGCTAATCTAGGGGCTTTTACAGTGCAGTTCAAGCCATGACTAGTTATATTTTCCATGCAATCTCATTTTATACATAGCCTATTGTAGTTAATTGCTGCTTTTAAGGAGGCCCCCTGCAAGTTTGCATTACAGCTTCTCCCCTATCCCAGATGGACAGGAGTATTTACATGGGCAGGAAATGGATCACTACAACCTCTTCTTCCCTTTTATTAATTGCTTCATGCACTGTTCTTTGAAAGGGCAGACAGAATGCTGGGCAGGTTGCTTTGTTCCAGCCATTTGAAAAAGGTGCATTTGACTGGATATATTTACACTCAAATTTAAAAGGTTGAAGAAGCAATGATATGCCAAAATTACAACATCCAAGCCGAGCCACAAAAAGCATTGACTGTATAGTTACCAAGACACTTCTTTTCACATTACTTCTGTAAGAAAACATCATCACTACACTAAAATGGACATTCAAGGTTGATAATATGCAGCTACAGGCACGCTATTCTTTGCAAGCCTGTCTATTTAAAAGTATCACAATAGAGAGCTTTGTCTGTTGGAACACGCCACTATTAGAAACAACTATGCCTATATAGTAATGCACCAGGCTGATGTACAAGCTTCAAACCCATCTGTCACTAAGGGGTCATGTCAGCTGTTGTGCTGATGGCTGCTGCATCTTTCCAAGTCATCTCTGCTGCTCATCTAGTAATGAACAGCCTCATCAGTGTTAAAGGAAGAATCAAAGTTAAGATTTTAAATTATCTTACTTGAATTTCTGTTCTCAGGAAACCCCACAGACTTATAAAATCATAGGCACCTAGATGAAATCTTAACTACATGCCTGACACTTCCATTTTTTTTAAAGAATCACTAAGTCTTTAATTGGAATATGCCTTTTTCAGTCCATAAAGTAGAAAGTATGAGTGAAGAACAAGTGAGTGAGGAGGCAAAGATTTGCCAGTCAAAAGCTGTAACGCTTCTTTTTGTTTTCCTTTGTGTGAAAACAAAAGTTCTCTTTGAAAAAGAATTGAGAGTTACGGTTCAGGACAGCATGACATTTTTATCCACAGAGTAGGTAAAGGTCAACCTACAGCAGTGATGTGTTTTGGATAGCTTGTCAAAGCAGCTACCTGTAACCTGTTTTATAGTTAGCCTAGCAAGATGTCTTTTTAATATTTTCCTAGGTTGGTGTCTCCTGGCATAGGACAAGATGTTATGCTAACATACCTTCAAACAATAGGGGAAATCCAGTATTTGGAAAAGGTACACATGTACTTTAAAAGGGACCAGGTATATGCATAAGCCCCTTAGTGAGCTAAGTATAACTGCTAAGCTAGACTTTCTCTTCAGTGATCCACGGAAGTGAGAAGGGATTAGATTTTCACACTCCCATTTAGATTCAGATAAACCAGACTGTTAGCAGAACCTGCATACCAAAACTCCTGCATGAGGACAGACTGTGTTTTTAATCCCCCTTCCTCTTATCCTAAATACCAAGGTTACCTTATTGGCGTTGTGCAAGGTGTCTGCTTGCATGGGCTGATCAAAGCTTACACCGAGTTCTTCATTGCTTCCTGCAGCAGAGAAGGCTTCACTGTTCTGTACCTCCTTGGGCTCATGTAATGGAGTGTCCAGCACTGGTAAGGGGGACTTGACATTGGAGACCTTAGGCATTGCACCAGGTAGTAAGGCTGAAGGGTTAATAGCTAAGTTAGCCTACAAAACAGACAACAAAAACATACACACAAAAATAGATCACATTACTACTGCTCCAGAGCAAGCATGGCTCTGGAGAAGGAGCAAGAACTAGTGTATCTGGGTATTCAAGTTCTACTTCTAAAGTGCCTGGCTTTTCTCACACCTAAGAACTTCTGTGTCTCCCACAAGCTCTGTCTCACTAAAACTGTGGAGTGGTCAACACTATTATTCTGTGTAAGAGCTTCAGGAACAGCAGGGTCAAGTTATGCCAGACCAAACACCTATATAGCTCAATATTCTGTTTGAGGAGACAATGGTTCTGACTTTGAATGGTACTGTGATATAGACAGATATTAGTTGTTTTGTGTGAGAAGAGGGACGTAACCACAGTCCCCCCACTAAGAGTCCCTAAACATACTTCATAGCAGTTCAAAGAGGAGCCCACCCTCTGCCCCCCCAGTATGAGTAAATAGTGCTGCTTAGAGTCAGGACTGAAAAGAAGGAGGAAATAATATTAAACATGCAATACAGAAAAAGCAATCAAAAATATGCCATCTGAAACAAATAATAATGTTGCAAGAATAAGGTAAGGAAGCAATAAGATTTTGGTTCAGGGAAAGCCATCAGTGAGGCAAGGAAGATTTTCTTTTTTTTTGAAAGTTAAAGTGCCAATAAAGTTAATTACTTGTAGCTTTCCAATCCGAGATGAAGGCTCTTTGGTTTTAATGGGAACAGGACCTGTAGATTTCTGCACAAAATTACATTGAATTAAACAAGTTGACAAGCTGTTATCAATACGACCACAGTTTTCATTTTAATATATGTATAGAAAGCAGCTAATTGCTTACCAATTTCTTCTGAAGTTATCTTGTTAACATCACATTCTACCATGAGAGCTATAGTCACTACGTTTTCCATTTCAGTTTCCCACATGCCATGGCCCCATTTTCATTGTCACATTTCATTCACCCGTCCTTCTGCCCAATACTATACTCTGCCAGGGTAACTGAACAACATCCATCTTCTCCAGGTCACTGCCACGACTAGTCAAATCAAACCAGGACAGCTATTTTCTCTCCTTGTTAATTCTGCCCCCTAAAATCCTTTGAAGCCATATTACCCAGCAATGATCTAACTTTTCTCTTTGTGACTGGCTGTAACTGGGCTACAGACTTCAATGAAGCCCACACAGAAGCCAAGAGGGCTTCAAAATTGTTCCACTCAGACTTCAAGGAAAACAGCTTCAGAAAAGTGAGTGTTCCTCTATAAAGAACAGGACAGTAGTGCTAGAAAGAAGACTAGGCTAAAAGAGTAAAAGCAGCTGTTAGACAGGTCAATTCTAGGACTCAAAGAATGAATCAAATCAGCTAAGGTGCACTTTGCAGGCCTTGCTCTCCAGAAGTTTGTAGTCTGCATGGTTCTGAGCTAGGTAATAACTGCTGTTGGTATGACTGGACAGTCAGAGCTCCTTCAGCTAGACTGAGGTGACTGAGATTTTGCCAGAGTTACGACACTAGTTTGAAGGGCTTGATAGCATGACAGAGTATCCCGGTATCTGAGGAGACTGTTCTCTACTTAATTGCCTGTAGTGTTCAGTTTAACCTCAAACAGGCTGAAACCATTCCTATAGCAGGTTGTCAAAAACCAGGGAGATGAGCCTGGTACTACACTCCAAGGAACACTTTACAAAAAGAGAGGACGTGTTAATTACTAGCCCTACAGGCATGCTCTGTGTTCTTCAGCCCAGGGGAAAAAAACAACTCCCACTCCCTACAATAAAAATCTAATCCCCTACACACGAAAATCCATCAAGCAGTGCTGGTGAGGCACAGGCCAGAACTTTGGGCCAGATCACCTATCCCAGAGACTCTTGATTCTGCAAGATTAAGGACAGGAGTCTTGTTTACTCACCATAAAGACTCCCAAGATAAGAGTCTCAACTGACACAGATTTGTGCTGCATGCCCTGATCTCCTTTCTGAGAAAGGCTACCTTTAAAGATCACATTCACCCCAACAGACACTGGCACTTCAGAGAAGAAACAATTCATTTTCAGTACAACTGGACCTAGGGTGTAGCTCTTCACTGCCATTTCACTTTTTAAAGTGTGTGTACAATGAATAAAACATCAATAATATTTCAACTTCTTGCTAGTAACAGTGCACCTGCTGATAAGCAGAGAAGTTTGGCCGAGCATTACTGCCTGGCAGCCAGTGAATCCAGGCATTAGTTTTCATCTTTCCAAGACACTTACTTAAAACAGGATGATACATTTCCTTTGTCTTTGCATGCTGTTTAAAGCACAAGATTTAAGTACTTGCCTCTGTAGTTGCTGCCTTCAGAGTCTCATCTTGCTTGGCACTTAAAGCATTTTCTAGGTTACTGCTCACTGAGGAAGGGCCAACACTGGTCTGAGGAGTTTTCTTCTCGGCCATTTTCTGAAAGCATTATGGGCACAAGTTAACATGAATGGGGTAAAAAGAATGGTGTGCAGATCCAAAAAAATTTCCTCAAATCCCAAAAGAACACAAGCAAAAAAAATTAAAATTTTAATTTTAATAAAGGGGAATTTTTTAAATCCTGCTTTTAACTGAACAGAAAACTAGCCAAATCTGCATCTCTTTGATCCCTGTGTCTTCAGGGTCACAATGACCATTTCTGTTCTCTCAAAAAGATTTGAAAAGTCATTTAATTTCTTGTGGGTATACAAATGGAGAAAATCCCTTCCATATACTTCTTTCCAATCTCTTTCATGTAAGTAATTTACAATAGAGAAACAGGTACCGGAATGTTTGTTTTAGCAGTACTGAAGAGATCATCCTCATCATCATCTCCAAAAAGCCCTCCACCAGGTGATGGCTTCAGGACACGGTTTGCAGACTAAAGAAATGAAAGATAAAGAAAAGATGTGTCACAGATCCAAAGCACATCTCTTTCAGCCCATGATGCCAGAATGTAACTGACACGAGCATTTGGCCCTCTCTGGAAATCAGTGACTTCTAAGCTGTGTCCAAACAAGGAACACCAGTGCACAGAACACTTCAAAGACTGTTTTTAAATAGGAGGCTCAAAGGAGGGCTTTGAACTCACCACTGACTTCTTGGGGCTGGCAAAGAGGTCAACGTCTGGGTCATTGTCCTTCTGAAGTTTGTGACTGAAGAGAAGCTCTTCATCTTGAAAGACCCCAGTGCTTTTGGGCCGAGTACCTTTCCCAGAAGCCTGCAGGGAGAGGAGAAGGGTCCACACAGTGAGAAACTCCCTCTGTGAGGTTATTTGTCTCATGATAAGGCAGGTAGCCTTCCTTTCAGATTTGCCTATCAAAAATGTTAAGTTCATAAATTACCATTCTGATTTTTCATTTCAGCACCTAAATCACTTTGTGACTACTATATGGTGACAGATGAGAGCTTTGAAGGAAATATTTGAATGGCAAATTCATAGGACAGATGTGGCTTCTTTCAGTCATCTTCCAGTGTGCTCCCCACAAAAAACCAAACACAGTATTCATTCACGAGTAATAAACAATTAGAAGCTAACAATCCATTTTAACTCAAAAGCTGCTCAAAACACTGATTTTTCTCCAACAGTCATCTGTTTCCTTCAGTTCCACAGGCTTACTTTACACAGCCACACTAAGGTGACAAAACCTTGTGGTACACTGTAGTATATAGTATGTATCTTTTGACACTATTTCAAACTTACAGAAAAAATTTCAGTACATTTGCATCAAGTAGAAACAAGAATATTGCCATAGATTCAAGAATATTGCAACTGAAAATTCCAAGTCCACCTCTTGATGGTATACACTGTATCAGAAAAGCCAGACTAAAAATATGGGAGCTGGAAGTTTTTTTTAAAAATGAACACACATACTTGAAAAACAGAAGTAAACACAGGATTAAGATAATTATTGCTGAATCTAAGTCTGAGGGCATATATCCAGCAAGCAAACTGTAACAATGAAAAAAAAAAAAAGGGATAAACCATAAGGCTTAAAACTCCACATCCTTTTACTCCCTAGTAACTTTGACCTTGAGAAGTAACTGAAGAGTCAGTTCTGTAAAGCAAAAATCAAGTAGCTGCACCGAAACATCTGTATAGAATTTCTTTTCATATTAGCATGCAATAAAATGCTTTCAAGTTAGTGGGACAGGAAAATTTACAAAAGGGTTCAGGATCACAAAGAAGAGCAGTAACAATTTCTCACCCAAGAACCAGGAAGGTTAGAAATTGAGGAACATCAGCCTGCATGACATGAAGAGAGGGAAAGGTAAAAACAAAACTTTGCCTAGAAAAGCAGAGATGGAAATACCATTTCCCAGTGTTCAAGAACTTGCTTACATTCACCACACCGATTCCTTTCTGTGCATTTTTTATGCCATCATCATCTTCCAGTCTCTCCTCCTCTTCCTCCTCAAATAAGCTTAACACTTTCTTAGTTTGGCTCTTCACATCTTTCTTGAGAGCTGGTGGTGATGTTGCAAACAGATCTGAACTGCCAGCTGGCTCTGAAGATATTACTGCAAAAGGCTCCACCGAAGAAGAAAAAAAAAAGTAATACATCAGCCTGTTATTTATTTCAGGTTTGCCCAAAAACCCTGCTAATTTCTTGGTTAAATACCAGCAGTGGTCAGAGTTCTGCAATCACTGCCAAGCAGGCAACTGTATTCAAATAATTTTTCCCAAGCAGACAGAGTATCAATATGCAGCTTAGCAAGAGACAGTTGACAAAGAAAAGAACACACATTTCAGCTCTGAAAGGATGACAAGTTTTCTCCTCTACCCTACTCTGTGGCACTTTTGATAAGCAGCTTCCTGCATAAGGTTTTCTCCTCATCTCTATGTCAGGTTGCATGTGCACAAGGTTGCACTAATCAGCTTTGCCACTATCTCTGAGTTACCTAGCTCATACCACTTGGGATTCTTTAGAGTGAACCTTAAACATGCTCAGGAAAAGTGTGAAGAGTAAGAACTACAACAGAAATTCATCAGCTGGTAATTCCTCAACAATTACTCAGTAAGGCTTTGCCCAAGATCAGTTCTGCTGAAGCTTCTGCAATAATACACTTAATACTCATAAATACTGTTCTGTAACAATACTGTCCAGCAGAAATTCACAATCCTGAAGGCCATAACAACATTTATTACTTTATAAATCATCACACATAGTGGTGAAACAAAGTTACTGAGCTTGAAGAAAAATCCATATATTAATACAGGCTATGTTTTAAGGGAAAGCTCTGTCCATGTAAATGAAGATTACCCAACTCACTCTGGAGAGAAAACCAAAACAGATTCTGCCTACCTCCTTCCCCCCCAAAAAACCCCAATCCCTCTCAAGGACATCAGTTAGGAAACAACTTTTAAATGCCATTTAATCAATTTGCTGTTTGACTGACAACTGATTTTGCAAAATGGAGAGAATTACTCTTTCCTCTAATCTGGGAAAATATTTCTGTGCCAGAGGAGCACTGTTTAATTGTGGGGTTTTTTTAACTGAATCTTTACCAAACTTTAGATTAATGTAAGAAAATCCCTCACTTTTTCCTTTGTTTGCTGCCCTGCAACATCTGTTCCTTGAGGCACAGGAGCTGCTCCAGGCTCTTCTGAACACCACAGTGTATCTTCTGCCTGGTTAGACTTCACTGTTTTATCTGGCAGATCTTCCTTTTCCTCCTTTTCTTCTTCATTAAAGGTAGGTGGTGCTTGTGCTGGTTTTACTTTCTCCTGCAAAATTAGGAGAACATTGGCAACACAGAAGTGGTGGTTATATATAAAAAGCATATGCTGCATGGGATAGCAGTCTCAGTTTGCCTGCTGCAGAGGTCTAGGACACTGGCAATATACGTGACTTCTCCTATTTTCCTCCCATTCTGGTTTGTGACTTTTAATTTCCTGTATTATGAGTTTTTGAATCTGGTTGAAGAGTGCCAGGAAGCACATATACAGGAACCCCCACTACAGATACAGCTCTAGTAAACCCTTGCATCTCCAGCTCTCAATTCCAAAGCACAACCAGACAGGCAGTACATCATGGGCTAAGCTTGTAAGACAGAGGATGGTATGAGTACATAAAAGGGAAGGTCAGTAAGAAGCCTGTTTACACATCTGAATCACCTTGGGTAGGGCAACACAAAGGGTTAACTCTGGCTACTGAGTCAGCAGTAAGCTGTTTGTTCCTTTTAGTGTTATTTAATGGTTGAGAGCTTTCAAAACATCCCTAGGAAGGGCTTTTAGCATAAACCAAACAAATTTAGGGTAAGTGGTCAAGAAAATTTTGAAGTCTCTAGTAAGCTAATAGTATTAAGAGTGTACACATAAGAGTTTAGACTTCCCATTTCCCAGTGTTCACATTCCCAATTTGCTGGAGTTACCATTGTGTAAAATGAGTTAGACATATTCAATACCTAACAACAAAGACAGACAGGAAAAAGACTAAGTGTTCCATGTTAGTTTTAAAAGAATGGGGAGTTACCACTGCAGCCTTAGCAGCTGAAGGAAATAGCATTGATTGGGAGCTGAAGAATGATTCTCCACTAATATCATCATCTTCAAATAACAATGATGGCTTCTGTGGCTTTCTTTGGCTGCAGTGAGAAAGAGAAGAAAGTGGAAGATTCAGTCAGTGGCCATGCATTGCATCTGTTTAAAAGTGTCACTTAGGACCATCATCTGCAGCAAGTGTTCCCATATACAGCACTTGGCTTCCTCACTGTCCCAACAATTCTAACACCCTCTTTCTTGTCTGCAAAGCTTTCTGCAGAAGTGGAGATAAAAACAGGTCAAGAGAATTATATACCACTGGCATAGAAATGGAAAGGCCACTTCGGTGGTGGCAAGGAGAATGACCCACCACAGATAGAAAAGAGCCCAGCACTACCCCTTCCTACTCACACATCCCTACTTCCTCCTCAGCAACAGTACCAGGAACCAAAATTGCAATATGCCTGGGTCCATCTGGTTTTGAAAGGGCTGCTGGGCTGTTCTGAATAAATGCCTCCCCATTCCCCTCCCAGGACTGTCACCTCTCTTTAGTGATTGCAAATAAATCATCCTCATCCTCTTCCTCAAAGAGGCTTGTTGTCTTCACATCTTTGGCCTGACTGACAGTGCCAGCTGGTTTTGCAGGGTCTTCTTTTTGGCCATCTTCAGAAGGAGGTTTGGCTGGCTTGGAGACATTCCAATGTTCCTTAAAAAAACAAACAAGTTTTCTTTTGTCTTGGTCAAAGTCACTTTGCAATCTTCTCTATAAGGAACATTTCATCATCTTGGCAGTACTTTCATCTTCCTACTAAGTTTACTTAGCTGCCTGCATTTTAGCCACTGCAATCTGACATTGCTCAGGCTTTGCAGAGGGCCTGGTCACCTTTTGGCACACAGTATTAATTCAGCAAAATATGGTACACATGCTTTGTTACAGCTGCTCCTGACAGCTGAGGTCAGTGTCAACTGCAGTGTAACAAAAATAGGGTCACTCAGTAGAACCTGACTGGAGCCACTTATATAGTAGCCAAGTTTGATGTATGGGAAAAGAAACAACAAAAAAGGAAAAAACTTACCACATACACACCCAAGACACCTCATTACTGGAGTGCTCAATGCTGCACTTACTTCCTTCAAAGTATTTCTCCCCCAGGCACACACTTCCTCCCACAGCTACCATTTATTCAAGTCTACACACCAAATGAGATACTTCTGCCTTGTTTGTTTTGCTATTCCCAGCATCTCAAGTGGTTTTCCCTAGTTTCCCACCTTTGCTTGTCCTCTTTGTGAAAGGGACTACAGGCATGACAGAGTTTGAACTTGGTTATTCTACATTAAGATAAAAATGCATCTAAAGATATTACTGTTGTCTACTAAACAAGCAATTACAGGACAAGTAATAAAGTCTATGCAACAGAGTAATTTTGAGAGTAAGGAGGACTAAGAAGAGTCTGGATCCTATTCATATGAGTTAATTCAGAGGTTTCCAGACAAGTTTTTAATTTTTAAGTTTTTAATCTACTTTAGTGTCTTTGCCTTTCATTTAAGATGAAGGATAATACCTAGCCCATCCCTAGAAGAGGGCTGCTCTATGGGAAGCCTTATTATTTATGTATCATTTTCCCATCCCTAGATTTAAAAAACCAAAACAGCCAAACAAAGGAAAAAACCACCAAAACTTAAGCAAATAAAAATTCCAATAAACAAAACCACATACATAAAAAACTCACCTCAAAACAAAGAAAACCTCAACACATATCTATCTAGAACTGCTAAGCTTTCCTTACAGAATTTAAAGCAGTAAGAACAAACTTATTTTTCCCTTTCGCTGCTTTTAAGTCAGATTTGTTGGCAACAGTCTCCATTTGCTATCAAACTTTCTATAAATTATGTTGAAAATACTGATATTCTCTTCCACATGACTTCTATTACCTAGATCTTGTGAAAATTTAGATCAAGGATCAGCTTCCTTAGTTGCAAACAAGTCAAAGGACTGGGGTGGGCATGGTATGTGGACACAGCAGAATTGGTCTGTGGTTCCCTTCTCAAGTTTTATGCTTTGCACAGCATAAAGCCCAGTAACCCCTTTCAACCAAATCTCACTCCTCAGTACCTCCTCATCACTGCTGAACAATAAGCTGGAAGCTTTCTTGAGAGGCCCTGACTGTTTTGCTCTCTCTTCTGGGGGCTTTTCCTGGTGCTTCTTGGCAGGTCCCACACCAAAGAGATCCTTAAAATAAAATAAAACATAATATTATAAAAAAAACAAAAGCCAAAGCCACAATAAAAAGCTCATTGAAAAGTCATCAGCACATAAGATACTGTTGCCCTCCACTTTTCATATAAGTAGGATACAGAAATGGTGTTTTTTGAAGACAGTTTCAAATTTAACACCATATTCTAGTACAAGGAATTCTACACATACAGCATTTGTTAGACCAGAAGCCTGTAAGCACATAGCCTGCTTCTGGCCCACAGGAGCCAAAAACCACCACTCAGCAATTCTGCAGCACAGCAGCCAACACAATGGGGCACTGTTTCTAACCCATATAATGAAATGGAGAATGAATCCTGTTCTGAGGACAGGGATTAAGAGAGCTGAACAACTACCACTGGGTAAATTTAAAAAGCACACACTAATTCAAATTTTTAAAAGTTTCTTGCACAAGCTTGTGCTCTGACCTCTGTTTCCCTACTAGCAGTCACAATTCTCACACATTGAAGAGTGAGAAAAAAGGAATTCAACAGCCATGACAAGAGAAGCAAGAAGTCATCCACATGACAGGTAGTCCAGGTTTAGGATTAAACAGCTTCTTGAGGCTCATATTTGTTCTAGTGCTCAGTGTTCTCTAGTTCTATCAATCAGAGGGATAACATCCTTCATGTTTAGGTCCAGAGGTGAGATGCACTGACTGCAAACTACTTAAAAGATCTCAAGAACTTACAAGACCCCCCCACTCCCACTCTCCTCCACAGTGCTGTTCACATACTCAGAACTGCTGCACGATGCAAGACCAATTTAGTGCTCCATTTGCAAGGCCAGTGTTGTAAATTTCTGAATAGTTTGTGCTGCACTTGCAACAGCCTGTGCAGGTGGGTTCCCACACACAGGCAGTATCAGAAGTGGTACTTACCTCTTCATCATCATCAAACAAGGAAAGTGGAGCTTTTGTCACGGACTTGCTGGTGGGGACAGATGTAGCTTTGGATTTCACAGGTTTACTTGATGAAAACAAATCCTGTGCAAACCAAAGAAATGTCACTTTGCAAAGCAAGGCTATATGTTTAAGAACTCTAAAGGGGACATTCATATTTTTCCTTATGAAAAAAGATGTTTAGAATGCCTATGAAGTAGTGGATGCCTTATCTGATGTACCAAATCACTTGCAACTGCACGTGGATTTTCCTTATCTTTGCAGATTAATTGCCAGCTGAAAGCCAAAATGAAACATATGCAGCCTTTAATGATTCTTACTCTTCATTTGCTGCTCCTTCCTGTCTCCAGGCTTTTAATTTATGCCTGTGTGTACCACTAATGTTTAACTCCCTGAAGACAGCAATAGCAATCACAGAGCTTTCACTCTTGGAGCAAGAGGAACTTTCAGAACAGCTAGGGGTATGTGAATGGATGCCAGATTTCCCAATCCTACAAAATGCATAATAAAGAGTTCTCAGATTCGAGTGGACTGAAGTCGGAATGACTGAGATCCCAAGGATTTCTGTAGGGATTTCTCAAAAAATACTCACTTCAGAATCCTCCTCATCAGAGAAAAGGCCCCTCTGTTTTCTTGGAGGTGTTTCAGATAAAGGCTTGAAGTCCTCACCTGAAGATGGTTGACTCTTTAGGACAAACAAAGATACTGCATTCAGCACCCATTTAGATTCAGTAAGGGCTGGCACATCTATGACACATTTTTTTGCAGTAGCCAGGACGGGGCGTGGCCAAGACCCACAAGTTATTTTATACCACCTCATGTCATTGCAGGGAGAAGGGAGTCTTTTCCAAGGAGAAGTGCTCTCTCTGAGTCAGCTCAGCATGGCAGAGGAATTGTTTGCCTCTTTTTTGTACCTTCCCTCATTAGTATTGCTGCTGTTGCTGTTTGCTTTCTTATCTCATTGCTGTTTCAAGTAAATTGGTTTTACATCAAACTCTGATCTTTACCTTTTATGCTTTCAATTCCCCTCTTTTGTGCTCCCCAGGGAGAGAGGGGTGGCAGGAGTGAGCAACAGCTGCAGTGGGGGCACTAAACTGGGAAGTACCTTTTCTAAACCATGACAGACCCCTGCTAAGAGGGACACTGATGGCAAAATCCCAGCAGCTGAAGGGACAGAACCCAGGCTCGTCACCCGTGGGCTGAAGTCCAAAACTCATGTGCTATGCACAAGTGACTTGCAGGCACCACAGGCCTTCTCTGCCACACCATCCTTCTCAGCAGAAGAATGTATGCAGCAACTCATGCCAAGCCTCGTGAGCTAAAGGAAAATGTGTTTTTAACAAGCTCTGCTTCATAAAGGACAAGGGCAGTTTGTGCCAGCCATCATTTCCTGCATTATCACAGCACAGCCCCAGCCTGCCACCAGCTATACTGCCATTAAACCTGGAATGATCCCAGACCTAAGGACTACTGTCATAAAGCTTGGAGTATAAAACAGCCCTCTTTTCCTGACTGAGCAGGAGGGGTGCTGCTGAAGCAGTTCTCATCCTGTTCTCCAGGAAAGCCAAGTGCTCCCTCCATCACTGCTCCTGCTCCACTGATACTCTTGCACTGTATCAGAATTAGAAGCTGGCTTTGGCCCCTGTGCTCAGGTGCTTCTCCTAGGAAAATGCTACAGCAATTTGCATTAGACATCCCCAGCATCGTACTTCTCAATCCAGAGGGGAGAAGAGTCACTGCAGCTAATTATGTTCAAATACTCATTGGACAGAAAGTATAAAGTGAGTATATGAAGTATCTACTACTGAAACAAGAAGCATTGCTGCTTTCCTCAAGGCACTGTTCTGAAAGTGGAGTGGATATTAGGAGGTTCTGGTAACACTCTACATATGTGCTCAGCACCACATTCAAAGCTTTCTACAACTTAGAGGAGTTTTCAGCTGAAAAACAGTTTTCTAAACACTCCAAGTTTTGTATATGCTTAGGGAGAACTGTGATACCCACTTTCCTTTCCCATAGTACACACAAGCTATGGGTTACCAGGTAAATTGCTGTCAGTGGCTGGTGTAAGAGCAGAAAGTCTCTGCAGCACACAACTGTGACACCAAAGGTTTGTAACTCAGGCTGGTTTCATTTCAGCCATGAAATTCATAAACATTTTTTATTATCAGAGGCTTCTCATTTTGCTCTCATTTCAATCCTGCCTTAAGTTTCTTTCAATCACTGCCCACACAAATAAGTCTCAAATAAACCCCAAGTTTAAAAGGCTAAAAGGCATTTAAGGACCACTGAAGCACTAAATTATGGAAGACCCTGTGAATCTAGTCCTATTTCATAAATATATCACTTTCATAGTGTTGTATATGGAAAGACTACTTCATCTGCACTAGAAACTTTTTCCTAAAACCTCAGCCATATAATCCATTTATATGCCATTACCTTTTTTCCCACTATTCCCTCCCTGTGGCTTTCTGTGTCTTTAGTTGTGCCAGCAACCACAGAAGGAATGGCAGGTTTCTCCTTGAATAAGTCACCTTCATCATCATCATCAAATAGGTCAGTTGTGGACTTGACTACATAAAGAGACCAAACAAACAGGGACTGAGGCATACAGAACAAGAGAAGATAAAAGAGTCTCAAAAGATACCATACTGTTTAACCATGACCAACATCAGGAGTCTGAGAGAAAAAGCCAGACAAGCTTTCAGTGTGAAACACCACTTACCTGCATTGGTTACAGAATATGCAGTCAAGCAGCTGAGTCAGCTGACACCTCTAAAGGCAGTGTTTTGTATTGGCTTAGCACAGGCCTAGACCCTACTAATAGGGAATGTTGAGCACAAAGATTGAAGGCTGTGTGAATAAAGCCTGTGCCAATTCCCTGATTCAAGTCTAGATACTGGCCTAGTGGTAGAGGAGCACCCTTAGAGATAAAAGTCATGGGAGAGCATGTACAAACAAACCAGCCCAACCACTCTGATGAAAAATACAAATGACAAAAAGACCCTCTACAATGGAACCCCAAAACCAACCAAAACTACAACCCCTCAAAACCCAAGGAGAAGTAGCAGTGATGAAGGTTTGAATTTTGTAACTCATTGGTTCCTACCAGTTTGAATTTTGATGACCTTCAGTGTTTATTCTTTCACCACAAATGTTTAGAGGTACCTGGATCTGGAGGCTTTTTAGTTGCTTCCACAAAGAAGTCATCATCATCATCATTATCAAATAGAACAACTTTCCCACGTTGATTAGGAGTTTTTTCTGTGCTCTGTGCTGTAGATTTCTTGTCTTTTTCCCCAGTTACAGTGGAACTAAACACATCACTTCCTCCTGCAGGCCAGATGAGGGCAGAGTAAAAGTCAAAATAACATTGCCAGAGTTACCAAAAAGCTGAACTTGTGCCATAGTAAGTGACACCAGGTATAGTTTCCATCTCAGCAATTTTAAGGCGTTCCTGCAACAGTGCCACATCAAAAGCATTAGCTAGACACATTCTGATAAAGCCAAGTCACAGACAGCCCCTCACTCTCACTGCAGATACTCCTTCCTCAAACCTGCTCATCTCTCCTCGGAACAGCAGCCAGGCTCTGTGCTGAAGCTAGAAGACTCAGTAGTCCCACACTGCTGCCCCTACAGACTTCCCAAAGCAGAATCCTACTCTAATAACTAGTACACCACACCACGTGGCCCAACAGAAGTGGTGAGGTGCCTGGGGAGAGGGAAGGACAGGTGACTGAGCTCTTCCCAGGAGCCACAGTCGCCATGCGAGCCCAAACAGCCGTACTGGGGTACGAGGCTGGGTTTGGCCACGAGATCCCCGAGCACACAGATAAGGCAGTGATTAATCAGAGCCAGCCAGGGCAGCTGCTCCTTCTGCATCTGCTGTGGAAATGTCCAGCCTCAGTGCTAAGTGTGTGATCATCTGCAAATACTGCTAAGCCTTTTTGCTTCTCGTCTAGATGCTTGGAAATGAGACAGAGTGGGGGAGATACATAACAAAGTCTGGCAGAAAGTAGAACAACTGGTATTTGGTTAAGTTAGTAGACTGCATAAATTTTGATCAGCAGCAGGTTCTTATTAAAAAAAAAGCGTATTATGCAATTTAAAAGTGCCTCAGGATCGACAGGAATACAGCCACAAAATTTGGTTATTTATTAAAGATTACTGAGTTCCTAAACAAACTGTTCACTGGAATAGCAAAGGAGCCTCAATCTTGGCTTTTTTCTGGTGACTTAAGCCTGTCTACAAGTTATTGAGAGGGAGCAACTAAAGACTAAACTCCCTGTTTATACAATAGTACCTCCATGAAAGAAGAAAGGATAAAAAAATCCCACACATCAATCTGCTGTTTTAAACTCTGCAACTGAGTTTTACAATTATGTACAAGTCCCACTGTTGACATATATCTTTAACCCTGGAGTAAAAAAGTGTATTTGTGTACTTCCTACTCTAAAAATTATGCTGACTGAGGGCTCAGTTTACTGAAGCCAGTCTTAAAATAGGCCTTTATTAAGAAAGGCCAAAACTTAAATTTCAGGTACCTCAATCAAGTGAAGAGCCTGCCCACTGACAGAAATCTTTGCCAGTAAATTCAAAAAGACTGGTGACATGTTTCTTTTCATTGATCAGCTTGGATTCTGATATGAAACAGAGATCTTAGTACAATCCTTTTTTACTTTTAGCTCCAATTTATAGACTGGCTCTTCCCCATATATGCAGATCCTCTGAATCAAAACCAGAAAAACAAGATTGATCTAAACATAGGAACTTGATGTTTAAACTGTTCTTCTCCTAATCCAAGGGAATATGATCGAATGTGAAAGACCAAAATGCACTTCCTTCTCAGAGTACAGGTGGAAGCTGTGACTGCATGCACAGCAGAATTAAGCTGTATAATATCACCTAAAGTGACACACATTCCTAAAAGTTCAGAGCACAACTTGAAGCTGAAAGTTGCTAATATCAGCCATCAGTGACACCTACCTTCAGAGCTCCTCTAGAATCTTTGATTATCCATAAACATGCTGCAGTTTAGGCTTAGCATGGTAGAAGCATCTGTATTTGTCATTAAGCATATGATCAAGCAATGCAGTGCTGCTGTGTTTGAATAGTTTTTTCTTTAAAACCTCGGCAGTAGGTTTTAAAGAAAAGAGCTTTTTGTGCATGAAGCAATTGGCTATTGAATAAATCATACCTGGAAATAGAAATACTGCACCTGCAGGAACTTTCTTTAAGGACTTTGTAGAGGATGCTGAAATCATAGGAAGTACAATACAAATGGATGCACTTATTTTATGCTGTCAAATCCTTCAGAACTTTACCACAGAAACAGGAATCCAAGAATTTGTCTGAGCTGCTTTTTCTTTCTTCACAGCTCAGAACTCTTTACACATTCTCCTTGAACTTCTGGGCTTTAGCAAATATATGTAACAATCTGTTTCTTTCCATTTAAACTCCACAGAACAGCTCTACTATACTGAAGCTTATAAGCACAATACATGTTTACATACAGCATTATTTGCAACAGTTCACATTCACACACTCAAAACCACTTCAATACAATACATTCAAAACAAAATTAGTTTCCCAACACATATCTGAAAACTCATCAAATACAGTGCTTCAGTAAAAGCTGTGCAATACAGAGCATGAGCTCAGAGTCCTTAAGGGTCTAGATAGGCACCGAGTGGGAAACTCATGTGAATTAATCTGCAAGAAGAAATCTCTGCTCCCCTCAAACCCACAACTGGATGGTGCAAAGTACACTTGAGAAGCAGGAACTCAGCACACACAGAGAGCTCTGCCAACAGCAGTAGGACATCCTTTCAGCTCTAAGAGAGTAGGTGTGTGTAACAGATCACAGCAAACATATGTAAAATTCAACACACCTATTCTCTATTACAACTGGTGAGGAGAAGAGACTTGCTCTGCAATTGCTACACGAGGCTTTCTAGTTTGGGAACAAAGAGTCCAGCTGCTAGGAGTAATCACAGCATAGACAAGACTACAGGAGGCAACTGTTGATTCTTACCTTCACTTACTGGGACTCGCTCCTCTCTCTCTTTTGATTCTTCTTCTCTTGGTGCTTCAGCAAAAAGATCACTCTGATCATAAATGAAAACACAAAGGGAGGGAAGTGGTGTATTTGTTTTTGTAGGAAATTAGAGATACTGGTTTTTCCATATTGAATGTCCACTTCTAAGCCAAGACAGAGGAGGTAATCACCACTCCCTTCTCAAAGGGATGTCTGCAAATACAGACTTAAACCTAGGTACTCAAGTGTTAACTTCAGTGTATACATTCAGAAAAGCAGTTCTCTTCTAAAATTTAATTTACTGGTCACTAGTCTATCTGCTGAAGAGAAGGAATGACCTTTTATTTGCACATCTTCAAGGACTTACACTAATTAATCTACAGCTGGTTAGGTCCTGATTATACCCTTCTAAGCTTTCCTACTGAAAATACAGTACAGTTTGAGGGAAAAATTCAGGTCAGGACAAGCATAAAAATACTCCTGAACTTCATGTGAATAAAATGAATGATTTACACTGCTACTAAAGAGATGTTAAGATGCCATAATGGTGCAGAGAAATACATTACAGCTCAAAAGCATTGCAGGACACTCCCACAGTTGTTCTTGTGTTCAGGTTGCACTGCCCTGTAGCAATCTCCAACAATCACAGCCTGGATTTCCAGAAAACCTCCAGATTTTTTGAGGACTGACCACTTAGTTTCTTGAAAGCCTCCCCCTTATGCAAATTAGATGCTGACTACCTGGAGACTCAAAACGCATGGTCTTTGTAAAGAACTTTGTGGAAAGAAGGCAAAACCCTTCAGAAAGAGTATGGGAGCGCAGGGTTGTGGCAGAGGTGCCAGTGATCAATTGCCCATTTGTCAGTTATTATTTGCCTGCTGCCTTGCTGTGTCTGCCTGCTGGTACAGCACAGCCTCCTCCAGTGCACACATAAAGTAAAGCTAAGTCACCCTTGTGAGAAGTTTAACTTTAGACAACAGGAAACCAAGAACAGGTGTATGGAGGCAGGCAACAATCACAGATCTGCTTGGGTGTCCTGTGTCTACACAGATGAGGAAAGTAGTCTCAGTAATAAGTCACCAAGAGTTGACCAGTGATGGCTTCATCCAAATTTGCACTGACACAAAGCTGGCTTGCACTATCAGATTATTTTTCTTAATACTCTTTTTAAGCTGTTGTCTGCCACTTAAGAACCGTTTTTCAATAAAGGCAGTATTAGAATGGAAAGCATAGCACAGAACTACCTGAACTCTGTGTGTAGTTGAGTATTACCAAGCAACAAAATGCTGTTTGTTCTCTCTGTCTTCCAGAGGTGGGAATTTTCAGGGATCTTTTGTTTTGTTTTTAAAAGGGCAAAACACTCAATTTCTACAATCTGCAGCATTCTCACCTCTTCATCATCAAAGAGGCCTGTTCCACCACTGAAGAGGCCACCCCTTGAACCAAATGGTGTGAAGTCCTCATCAGTCAGTTCAGGAGGCTTGAAGATGTCCTCATCTTCATCTAGAAAGTACAAGAGTCATGAGCTTTGGTAAGACTGATCAAGTTTCAGGAAAGGGAATTACAGACAACCAAAATAAAAATTGCTTTGGTTCCATCTGCTCTCATATGACACATATAGAGAAGCTGCTAAAGACAGACTGGGTTGTGCAGTTGCTTCAGAAAGCCACATTAAAGGAAGAACTCTCACTAAGTGCTTCCAGCCTTGTTTACAGGCACATCACAGCCTAGATTTGTTTACACATTCACACTGAAGGATGCTCACTGATATCCCATCCAGCTTCTATAGCAGAGGCCACAATTTTTTAAGTGGTATCTTACAATCCAGCCCAAAATTCAAAAACAAGAGAGGAGGATATCCTACCATCTGATGGAACTCTAACTTCCTTCTTCTCTTTTGGGGTTTTCCTTGTTTTGGTCTCTGATGACAGGGCTTTAAGAAGAAAGTTTCAATGAAAAGCTAGTCAACATTTACTTACAGTCTGAGATCAATCTATGGCAAAAAGAACCCAAAAACACAGCAAACCAAGCTGACCTCTCTGCTTTCATATGAATCAGCCTGATGAAGCAATTCTATGAAATACATTTTCTAAAACTAGTACCTATAATTGTAATAGAATCATTCTGTCAAGCACTAGGGGTTCAACACAGCTGTCCACATGCAGACTAGTGTCACCTGAGATGTCAGAAGGCAACACAGCATTCCAGACAGTACAGGTTCCACACCTTTGCAGAACCTCTCGGCATTTCAAATGGCTCCAGATTTATTATTGTTTTTGTTCAGCTACCAAAATTACAAGGTTACTTCAATGACTGGAAGATTTCTCTGTAACTGAACAGGGTAAGTTGGTAGGTTTTATACTCTTGAAGTCAGCAGACCTGCTTGATTGTTTCAATTGTGCAAGAACACACACACAGTTCTTCTCTGTTCATCTTCTCAATATTACAGATCAACAGCAGCCTCATGAGCACTTGCTAACTCAACTTCAGCCAGCTATTTTCAACTGCTGCTTTGCTGCAAGACTAAATACTTGAAAGGTTTCCCCCTTTGAAAGCAACACAGAAGTACATGCATTATCTAGTCTAAAATATGAGTAACAGTAGCAAGGAAGACTTCCTCAAAACAGCATATTTAAGCCACAAAGAAAACAAACAATCCACACCACATGAAAACACCAATCTACTGCTTGAGGTGTTTTCCACTGTAGAGCTCACAGAAACCACAGTGACCAGTGGCTTCCACATACTTACTTGAAACAGGAGAAAGCACATATGGGTCAAACATGCAGAGGGAGAATCAGATTGGAGAGAAAACCTTTCCAACAATGTGTGTTTTGAGAGTGACCTGTCTCACCTGAAAGCAATGTGTTTCCCACTATAACTCTCAGTGAATTCCAATTCAGTCCTCTGACTTATGGCCAAAGAGTTTCTCAGAGCACAAAATAGTGTCTGTGATGTCATGTTTTTACCTAATACAGGTTGAAATAACAGATCCGTGTAACTCCATGCATTGTTACCCACAGTCTCCTGCCCCACACTTTCATGAGTGCCCCGTTACTGCACAAGCACTTTTCAGAAGTTGGGAGGTAACTCACACGAACGCTCTTCGTCCTGTCTGACCGGCACTTCTCCTTTGATCCGGGCTGCCAGCTCATCTGCAAATGATGTTGGCCTCTTCTTTTTCTGAGCAGCAGGGACAAATAACAGCATATTTCTTATATAAGATCCAGTTAGCAACTTGATGCAATTGCAATTATAAATACTGTACTCCACAGCCTCACTTTACTTTACTTTAGCCTGTCTAGACTTTGCCTGCAGCCCTCGGAAGCAGCAATACAGCTTGCTGTTAGGTGTGCATCGAGAATTAAAAAAACCCTCAGAATTTCTAGATCTGATGAACACATTATTTTTAATGTCACCTTGCTTTGTAAGCAGGAGAAACAAAAGGCCTTTACCTCACAAAAATGAAACAATCTATTTCTTAATGAACTTGAAAGACAGCTTTGATACTTGCTTAAGGTGCAAGAATCCCCGAGTTTAAAGGAGCAACACCTGAACAATCATGTTAAAAGACTACTCAGGATTCCTAAAGGCACTTCCTACAGGATTCCAGGTATTTGAGAGCTACCATCATAATCCCTCTAAGGACAGATTTTTCATACAGTATGTCAAATCTCCCACTCCAGGAAGGCAACAATTACTCACAGGTTTTGTGCTTTCATCTAAGTCTCCATCCTCATCCTCCTCTTTTTCAGAGTCAAAGAGATCACAGCCATCATCATCATCTTCATCACTCATCTGGGCTATCCTCTAAAAAACAATTAATATCCTGTTTGCATACAAAACAAGCACAAAACTACATCTGCTGAGATAAAATATTCAAATCAAACTTACAGAAAGGATGGGAACTTACAGTCAACTTGGAGTACTTCACAGCTTTTGAAAGGGAAGAAAGTGCTCCAAGCAAGTTGCTTCATTCTCTAGCACACCCCAACCCTGTGCTACCTAATGCTGCAACTGAGGACACTAAGGTTCCCCTCACAAGGCATGCACCACTACCATATACAAACTAAAGACCTGGTATTTAGTCTTAACACAGGAACACTGTGATCAGCTAGCAAAAAACTGTATCATCTTGCACTGTCCTTAGGGTGGACAGCAGAATGACAGACACTACATGCTGACATCCTGGTTTCAGTCACATCAATAAGAGGGTGAAAAAGATGAAGTGAACTGGATGAGAGCTGGGGGTTCGCACAGGCAAGGGCCCAGAACTGACCTAAATCACCAACAACCCAAAGATACTTGCTCATCTTAAAATACATCAGGCATACAAAGCTACCCTATGAAAGTCAGCCTAAAGTAACATCTGAGTGCTTTTGCAATACTGTTTTTCTAATAAGTAGATTAAATAAAGGTTTCTTTTTGCAACATTGCCCTTTTGACATTAAATCATGCCAGATTGAGGATCCCCACATAAAAGTCTTTTGTAGTGGCACATCTAAATACGGATAAGATTCCTTCTTCTAAAACCAATTACTGAAGTCAGGCTTGAATTTTTGCATCTCAACATTTCCCTTCTCATTCATTATCCCAATGGATATACTGTTCAAATATCTAATACTGTTCACATCTTTGATTTCATGTCATACACAAACTGTATTGTTCCTTGCCTCCTGCATGGCAAGATTAGAATTATAAACCAAATAAACCCACAGAAGTCTAGTTTTCCTGGGGTAGATTTTTTGAACTTTCATGTCTCCCAAGTTATTCCTGAGGAAAACACATATCAGGCAATGCCATCCCACATAGGCTCTGTATCTAATGACAGCTTGCAAGCATGTCTTTAAGCCCAACCCAGGTTCATTTTCAGAACATGGTGCCATCTGGCCAAGTCCTTCCCATAAAAAGTTATAAAAATCAGGCCTCAGCAACAAAGCTGCTAATAGTCAGCTGTCTAGAGCTCTGATCTCCTCTTTCATGCATGCTCACTGTGCCACAAATGTACAGCCTTTCAGGCATGTACCAGAGTGTTTAACCATACCGTCTTTTGGTCATCTTCACTAGGGTTTCCAAACTCATCATCTGATTCCTGTAACACAAGAGACCCAGACACAAGTATCACACATTACTTCATCCAGTGGTGAAGGGAGAGGGCTCAGAAACTCTGAACTTGCTGAAGTTTGGACATTCAGATCTCCTCATCATGATCTGATCAAGAAATTGTTCCCCCACTGCTGACCATCTTTTTGAAGGGAGGTCACTAGAAAGTCATTAATTCAGCAAAGACAGCAGGCTCCATTGTGACTGCATCCAAGTAACTCAAAAGGGATTTCACTTTAACTGAGCAAAGACACCAGAAGCAAACACGTCAGGAGAAAGGGATTGCTTCCACAGCACAGTTACAAAGCAGAGACATCCCAGCCAAAGCAGGCAAAACATATCAGAAACGGATATTCCAATGCAGCAGATTTATGAGGCAAAGTGAGGCACCTGGAGGTGCATTACTTAAAGCTTTAAACCTGTTCCTGTCAGTCTCCATCCCATTCTTTTGTAACTGTATTTTACAACAGATTTGTTCTCCATAAATGCAATTCTTGATAAGAATCTGATTTGTTTCACAGAATTAAATTAGAGCGGAATAAAACACTTCAGTCTGAAGTATTCTAGTTTAATAACAGCTAGAGTGAACACCACATAAATGCTCCTCTGGAAATCTGCAGAGGAAACCACTGCATAAGAACAGTAACAAAAGTATATTTATCACAACCAACACAGGGAACAAACATTGTGCAGTAGTATCTTGAGAGCCAACATCAAAAACCAAGGTAGTTAATGGCCTTACACACAAGGAATGCTTGTGCAAAGCAGCTGGTACTTGCCACTCACCTCCTCATCCTTCTCTTCACTGTCAATTACACTTCCACGGTCGCTATCCACTGATCCTTCTAATTTAAATGGGAACAAAAAAGTTAAGGACAGACACAGAACAATGTAGTCACATTTAAGCAACCTAAAGAGTCTGTGAAGAAAACTACAATTCAGGTGAGTGGAGAGTGGTTTGAAGGAGCTTTGAAAGCTGATGAAATTTTAACACTTTGGATTTCTAATACACAAAGCACAAGTAACTGAGAAGTTATACTGGAAAAGTGGTTGTTACAGCACAATGAACATGTTTTCCCCAGCTAACTACAGCCTGCATCTAAACATGCAAGAACAGTTCACAGGATAACCAAAGCGGTGATTTAAAACAGTCAAAATCTTGGGATTAAGAACTAATTACTTGCATAGAAATAAAAGGTCATGCCAGCACATACCTTCACTAGAGAGATCTCCAAGGCCAACATCATCCTGTTCCATAAACTGCTGAGAGCCAATCAAGTAAGGTAAGGGTCTGTCAATATAGAGATCCTGGAAAGAGACAACATCAGGTCTTTCTGACATCTCTGAACATGGCTGACAAAGACAGAAGTCTTACACCCCTTGTTTTAACTCAATGAAGATACAAGCTTGTTTAGAGTCCCACCAAACATATGCTTCAAGTCAACATACAACTGGGTGGGCTAGCTGAGGTTTATTCCTCTCAACACTGTCAAAGAAAGTGGCTGCTTCTATTAGTGTAGTCCCAGTTTGTTTTCTACATGCCATCTAACAGGGAATATCCTTGCAAAGATGTACAGGCATGAGTCTTATCCCAAAACCCGGACCTTGGATTTTTAATTACTGGGACAGTAAAAACCACCCATAAAGATATGGTTTGTACCTAAAAAGCATGAAATCTGTATGTCCCACTCCCACACAGAACTGAAGCATCCCCTTCAAAGTTCACTCCATTAAACTAACCTAACTGCAAGACAAGCAGGTTACACAAGGAGTAGCTCAGCAGAGAGCACTTCTCCAGATGCAGTCATCAAATCCTCTTTTTAGGTAACAGGTTTAGCTCACATCAGTTTTACACTAAGGCAGTTATACAGCTGATAGAAGCAAAGAGCAAGTCCAAGAAAGCAAAACAAAC
This sequence comes from Trochalopteron elliotii, assembly GCA_024734555.1. Taxonomy (NCBI): domain Eukaryota; kingdom Metazoa; phylum Chordata; class Aves; order Passeriformes; family Leiothrichidae; genus Trochalopteron; species Trochalopteron elliotii. The sequence continues at coordinate 4,223,748 of JANPWX010000328.1, read as the reverse complement.
CCAGCAAGAACAGGTTCCTGTACCTTTGGTTCAAGTATCAGTTCCACTCTTTCATTACTTTCTTCCTCTTCTGAGTCAGAGTTCCCTGCTTTGATGTCTAGCTGTTCAAATGCACTGTCCAGAACCTGCAACCCATAATTCACTGCTTCTTGAATTTTAGGGATTAGATCAGCTTCTTTCTGTTCCCGCGTCTTTTCCTTTAGTAACAGAAAAAACACGTGTTCATTGCATTTTACTTAAGACTCAATCTTACCACATCACACATACAAAATGTCAATTTCAAATTAGCACAATGAAAGCTTTTTCAATATGTGCATTAGAAGGACAATCAGAATTTATTTTGCTTGACTTAATTAATTTTCATCACTCCAGAAACAGAGATGCATAACCACTTGAAAAAAATCAATGCATTAAGTCTTGTCTCCTGGATACAGTACTGAGCTTGGGGAGACCATAACAGATGATCACACACTGTAGTAGCCTCCAATATCACTGTCAACTTTATGTCAGAGTGACATACACTATCCAACAGAGAGACTTCAAGGAGAAAGGAGGGAGTTTGGTTTGTAAGCTGTAAATGTAAGCAAAGCAAGTTTGAAAATGAGAAGGCAGACAATGGCCGCAAACATAGTGACAGCACTCAAGGAGCTGAAGTTAACTACCTGCTCTGTTTTGTCTCCAACATCAGCTTTGGGAATAGGCTCTTCCACTTCTTCATCATATACTCTCTGAAAAGTCAAGCAAAATTAATTAATGTAAGAACAATGTACTACTACAGGGGCTGAACCATGGGTACCACCACAAAATACACTGTTGCTATATAATTAGTTACACATTAATTCATTACACATTAAAAAAAGGAAGCCATGGATGATGTCAAGTACCTTCATGCATTGGTACTGAAGGTACCATCAGCAGCCTCTCAATACAACTGAGGTAATTCAAGTTTGCTAACAGACTAACCTGAACATGACAAAAAATGCACTGTTTAAACCTTCCCAACATAAAGCTGTTCTAGACATCTTCAGAGTGAAACCTATAGTTTACTTAGAGGTTGTCTACTTTCCTTTAGTTTTCTGTCATTTAGTAGCTTTCCTTCCACACTCACAGAGAGGGTTCACAACACCCCTCAACCTTCAGTTTGTTCTGATGATCCCACACATTCAGCTCTTTTAGCATCTTTTGTAGGACCAGCTACAAGGAGTCCAAGGGGAATAAAAGATCTCCATGGAACCTACAAACCTAAATCCAAATCTCAAACACAGGTGCAGTTATCCTCTGGGAAAAGAGAGATGTCTCACTAACTAAACTGAGAATCAGAAATGAAGACCTATTTCTGTCACCTTAATTTGGGAACAAACAGCTGTAAGCACATGAGATTTAAAACATTTGGTACAAACTGTTCCCAGCAGGATCCTTATGCTAAACAGCCAAGCTAGGTCAGAAAAGACACTGCAGCTCTGAAAAATCCCACTATCACCAAAAACCTGCAGAATATAGATCCAGTTTTCCATCTTTTCTTCTGCCATCATCTTTCCCCTAATAATGCCATGATGAGACACGTATGGCCTGAAATAATGCTGATCAAAACAAAACACCTGATAAAACTCACAGTGCTAAAAACCCTCCAAAAACCTGAAATACTGTTAAAGCTCTTCATCTTAATTAGACACATACTTCTAGTGATACAATGGTGCAAGAGGCTTTCAAGTCTAGCTTTATCTTTCAAAATAGTGATATCTATAAAGTGCCAACATTAACCAGAAAATATGCTTGTCATGACCACATGAAGGGGACAATTGCCTGCAGGCCAACACCTTTTATACCAAATGCTTTTAGGGTAAAATAACACCATTAGGCAAATTTACAGCATTGTATAACATTTGTCATATTTAGACAGGTAAGTGCAGACAAATGCTACATTCATGCAACTTGTGAAGATAAACCAAGATATCCCAGAATTCCCTACTCATTCATAGTTCTAAAACCAAAACTGTATTAGCAATGAAGGAAGGTGTCACTGAAAAGGCAAAGGGAACCTGCCAAATAGTGCATCACACACCTAAGAGAATTAGGATATCCTTTAACAAAATACAATTAAAAGTCACTTCATCTCTAAATCAGCATCAGACTTGCCAGAAAGCTAAATCACTTCTCCACACTCCAGTAAGAGACAATGACAATGTCTGAAGTGCAGGTTTGATGTAGTAGTAAAACACACTCACATTCTCTATGAACTGTGTGTTGGACAACATAAGAAAGTCATTGAAGACATTATGAAGGCGACAGTCTGTAGCTTTTGTTTCACTTATCAATCCATCCACCTGTTTTTTGATTTCGTGTGTCCTGGAAATGGTTTGCTGTGAGAACTCTTGTAGAAAATGCAGAAGCTGTTGACAACAAAGGAAAGCAATAGTCAGCATCCAACTCTTTTTCCTTTTGGCACGGTTTGTAAGAGAGGCGGAACTGATCATACACGTCAACTGAGGACCAAAATACACGCGTTTTAGACTGAAACACTCTCACGCACACACACAGGACCAAGTCCCAGCCACTTCATTCTGCATGTCCGTTCGGGCCAACTCCTCATTTCAGATTTCTTGCCTGGATCGGAGGGTTAAAGGAACGAGAGCGGCCGGGCCCCGGGGGTCTGCGCTCTCTCCGCGGCAGGCCCGTCTCGAGACCCCCGGCCGCTCCCCA
>JANPWX010000328.1:4207978-4218060 GCA_024734555.1 Trochalopteron elliotii | reverse complement strand
TAGGAGAAAACACACTAACATGAACAAATAAACAGTGCAAATCGCCAAACTGGAATTCAATTATCCCTAGGCCTTTGAGGTTAAACACTTCCACTAACTTCCCCTTTTCTTGCTATTTTTTTTTCCAGCGGATAAAAAAGCCTTTCATACCACTGTATTTCATATGGTCTTTCTTACAAATGAATTCATGAGAAAGGAAATGACAGTAAGACAACCTGTTCTTCCAGGTGGTAACTGAATAATCCATTGGCAATGATCCGACCTTTATATTACCACATGGAGTTTATTTATTTATTGCACTTGACTACACTGACACCACTCATGAGGAACCAGGGCACTGATTGATCTTACTTGGGTTCTCAAATAAGAAAAAACATGCAAGGTCTCCAAGTTCTTATATACTGATCTAATGGCTACATTCAGATACTGGAAATACATTGCTAGGTAAGGGACACAAAAACTTCTAAAAGCAAAGTATCATAATATTCCTTTCAACTCTATTCTTCTGTGATTCTATGACAAGACACCATTACTGAACCGGCTCAGACCCTCAAACATAGTAGAATTTAAAGAATTTTAATATTCTGATAATAAAGCCGGAACTAAGAAGGGACAAGTAGAAAAATACTAGCCTAGGCTAGTTTCACAGTCTTGAGCAAGATTGTTAAAAACCACAGATGGGATTAATATAAAATTATTCTCAAAGCCTTTTCATATTTTGCCATAGTTTCTTCTCCACAACATTCCAACAACCAGAAAAGCTTGCTTTTAATTACTTTCCATATTCACTGACATGTGAATCCCCTTTGTTGATAATGCAGAGCTCTACTTCCACAGAAATTTGTGCATGATAAAACATGAGATTTATGTGTTCTTTGTGCACTGATGCTACAAAATGTAAGGTCTTAGCATTGGGCAGCTTCAGGTCTGGGGGTCTTGCAGATCAGTTTCCATAAAAAGCCCATTATGATGGCTACATAGAACCTGAATGGTTCCTTAGGGGAAGCTGTTTATTTGTGATACACCAGTCTCTGAGCCAAGAGAACTATGAATGGCACAACAAAAATCTACTTTCTAGAAGTTCTGTCCTAAACATTACAGACAGGGTTACAAAAAGCATTTCATCCCAAAATTCCTTTTAGAGAGAAATTTAGATGGGTTCCATTTAAAGTTTAGAGAAAAGAAAGCAGCAAGAAAAATCACTTGCTGTTCCTCTCAGAACTCTCTAAATGATTATGTGACATAAAGGTTTAAAAAATCACATATGTCATCAGGTAATAATCTGCAGATTAAGAACCAGAACATGTGAGACTGTTCAGGACTGAGGTCTCTGACCTCCATGCTTAAAGCTATGCCTGAGCACTTGGTTAAACTCACAAATATTTACAAGGTAAAGAGAATACCACAGCCAGCATTCCCAGCAGCTAACAGAAAGCAAATATGTTTTTATAACCTTAGAACAGGATGCAAACATAAAAAAAGTCAATGTACAATTAAAAGTTAAGCTTCTGCATCCCATGGGAAAGAACTGCAATACAATTTATGCATTGTTCATTTCCCTGGCCACTCCTTGCTTTCATACTCAGTAGTGCTGTGTTTCTTGGTATAGAGACAGAGAAATGTGGTTGTTCAAGCCCTGCAATTTCCAGAATTCCTCTGTATCCAAGAGATAGTCCCAGCACCTGCATTATCTGCAGGCTGCAAAAAGTCTTGGGGGTGACAAATGATGTCAGGGCTTGAAGATGCCTCAGACTCAGTGTAGAAAGGAGTATCTGTAGCTAAAAATAAGTACATGTGCTGTCACTGGACCAGCACAGGAGCCTGAAACCTCCAGAGGAACTTCCCCTTCTGCTTGGCATTCATTGCTGGGTAACGCAATGAGAGAACACACCATTTGCCTATTAGTATTTATTCATTTCACGGAATTCAAAATCAGGTTTCCTATAAATAATTATAACTCATAAGAAATAAGCAACTATGATTACCCATGTCACCTAAAAAGACCTTGCTACATTGAGTCAAATGATTTTCTGCAATAAGTTGTGCAAGCAGTAAAAACCTAGTCTGCTAAATTCAGTTCAGGTAACTAGAAATTAAGGAAGACAAACAAAACCCACAGCAAAACAACTAACCCTATAAATGAACCTGGACTCAGACACATGACTTCATTGGTTTGTAGTTTGACCCTTCTTTGATCTGAAAAGTTCATATCTGGTGGTAAAATCATGGGCTTGGAGAACAGGCATTACTCTGGAGATTCTTGGTGAGGTGTAGGAATATCTACTATGTCAGGAATAGGGAAACTTGACTTCTGTCTGGGCTCTGGTTTCTGAATTCCTCTAGTCAGGTCATAAGTGCTGAAACTTGAAATCTCTGACACACTTAAGGGAGTCACCCAAAATCATGCATCAAGTCAGCTTCACAATGAAGAAAGAGAAAAACAGTCCTGAATCACAGTCCTATGGTTTTCTGCTTTAGTCTTTAGCAAAACTTTGAAACGTGAAACTCATAGGACTAATGAAGTAGTGCTACCCTCCCACTTTTGTAAACAGATCAAGAAATTAAACTTCTCATATTAATTGAGGTATCATAGTTGATAGAGCAAGATAGAGCCAGGATGACTGTGAACTTATGTTCCAGGTTAGACCAAGGAAAGCCTTTCACCAAGTGTGTGCTTGAGAACAGAGTGGCTGCACTGCAGACAATGGAACTATCCAGAGGACTCAAACTAAGGATATACATAAGTGCTTTGTTTGACCCAAGCCCTAAGATCTAGTTTGAAGGCTGCAGAAGTTAATGGGAGTTTTCCAGTTTTCTTCAGTAGATTCAAACCTATTCAAGCTAAAGGTTGTGTTTCCAACGTATTAGAGGTTTAGTTGTCTGCATGGCTTAATGTGCAAATATTTACCTGCATGATACACCTAAGCTCTATGGAATCAGGGGTGAACTTTACAAAAAGCTTATTCTCTCACAGCATTAATTCACCACGAGGACACCAATTTTTTTTGATGGAAAGTAAGAACACCAAATCATAGAATGGTTTGGGTTGAAAGGGACCTTAAAGATCATCTCGTTCCAACCTCTGGCCATTGGCAGCTTACACCTTCCACTAGGCCAGGTTGTTCAAAGCCCCATCCAGCCAGGCCTTAAACCCTTCCAGGGATGGGACATCCACAAGTTCTCTAGGCAACCTATTCTAGTGTCTGACCACCCTCACAGTAAAGAATTTCTTCATAATAACAATTCTAAACATGCCCTCTTTCACTTTAGAATCATTACCCCTCATCCTGTCACTGCCCTCCTCATCTTTCCTATAATCCACTCTTAAGAACTCTTCATGCTCTGGTGAAATTAGTGCAGTGCTATGGAAGCAATTATCCTTGAAAAAAAATGTGTATTGAAAAGAGGAATTCATTGGAGATGTAGCCAGATCTAAGACTTTAGGAAGGGACTAAATTCTTTTAAAGCAAGATATGTGTATCCTCAGGCAGGTGGTTCAAAGGCATCCAGAAGTGTCAGTCTGGAGCAGACCGTCTGCAGCACAACTGGCAGGGCTCCAGCATCTTTGCCAGGAAATCATTGGCAGAAGAGTAAGGTGTTGTGCCTAACAAGCACTTTGAAAGCAAAACCAGTCTTGCTTTGAGGTCTTTATCAAAAAGCCACAAAAGGACTGGCATAAAATTTCCTGTTCAGCCCAGGGTGACCTGGTGGTAGCAAAACCTGCACAAGGCAAGTGAAAGGAAGGGATTGCTTTTACAGGGGTACAAGACACAGGATGGTGCACATCACCAGTTTCTCTACATTTATATGAAAGCCTTGTATCAAGAGATCTGGGAAAAGATACACAATCATCACTGATAGAGTGTGCAAACAATACTTAATGTGCCAAAGAATAACTGTCTGGTCATCTTAATGGTGAAATAAACTGTGCTTACTTAGTTCATGCTTTAGATATTTTTGGATTTTTATTTTTTTTCGTTTTGGAGGAATAGGATTTTTTAACAACTCTGTAAAGCATAAAATTTGCATTAACGAGAGTGCCCCTGTTAATTTAGAATCTAGGGATGGAAAGCAAGGGTTTTCTATCTAGAGCAATATGGTGCTTAAGACAGCTGATGAGGAGCCTGGACACATATACAGGAAAGGCATTATGTCCTTCATAGTATCTGAGGTTGTTTCCACCACACTGACATGCTTTTATACCTTGTTTTATAGGCAGATTTGAAATGAGATACTGTAAGGTTGGAGACTGTGCAGAAATGCATGGCATGAATGAAAATAAATTCATATTACAGAATTGAAAATGAAAACTGCTGTACTCACTGGAGAAAGGTTGTAAGCTGACTCAATACTCTCTGAACACAGACAAGAGGAAGACTTGGATGATAAAGTACTGTTATCTACCATGCCAGAAGCAAAGAATCAGAAAGGATATTTACTGAATATTTTCAGTGAAAACATGACTGTCATCAAATTGAAGTTTCAAAATGTAGTGATTATATCAGAAAAAACCCAAAGCTCAGGTTTATGTATATATAACTCTGTGTTTAATTTACTCCAAGAAAAAAAAAGTCCCAAATGATTCAGCTTATTTTTTCAGTCTCTAAACCTCATAGGCTAAATTTCCTGTAGCTGATGATAACTTTCCCACAGGAATGAGTTTCAAATTGCTTGGCAGCATCTGTAAAAAAGTACTTTAAATGTAGGTAGGGCCACAGGTGGATATCTTACTGCAAAGAGGTGGTAGGAGTAGAAGAAAGCAGAGTACTTGGTTAGCACTCTGAAATCTATCACTTCCTGGTAAAGTGCACATTTAAAAGTGATCATCTGCTCCATGATCATTATTCAGGTCAAAGCCAGAAGAGTTCTACAGGAGTAAAAGCAGGGTTTTGATTTGAGAGATTTTATTTTCATTTTGGTGGAGGAGAAAGAGAGATGTTGTAATGGGGTCCAGCTTCANTAAATGAGTTTGTAAAGGCACAAGAGATTCTTTTCTCACCCATGTCACAGAGCTAGTAAAAGCTCTCAAGCTAACATTTGCTTTCTCTTTGCCACTGACAGCTTTTCTATTCCTGATTCTTACGACACGGAGAACTGTAAAGTCATTTTCAACAAAAAGCACTGTGACTATGACTTGGTGCAGAAGGACGACCCCTCAAAGATGTGTTATTCCATTCACATTCGTGTGGGCTGACACCTGCTCCAAACCTCTCTGCACTGTGGAATTCCTCTCCTTCCTACAGATGCTTTGCCATCATAGAGAAGCACCATGATATGGGAGAATCTTGTAAAAGAGAGCACTTCAGTAGCTCACTTCTGACCTCCTAATTGTCCTAATTCCACTTACAAGATGCACAATCAGATAGAGCGTCTCATTTTTATCAAAAGGTCATATTCGTGTTCTTAATATTAGTTGTTAAGGCTTTGTTTTTAAGTGATTTACAGATCACTTTATAGTTTAGTTAACTTTTAAATGACATTTAGTTTAGTTAACTTTTAAATGTTTAGTTAACTTTTAAATGATGCAGGATTTCATTCTACTAGTTTCCTTTCTTGGACCTGTATTTATTTGTTAACGTAGAGCCTTATTACCTGTAAGGTCCCAGGAGTTTCTGTAGAATCTTGTTGCCAGTTTTCTTACAGATGAAGATGGCTTTCTTAGTGCAAGAAGATTTTTGATTTGCTGACAGCACCAGTGAAAGTGTGAATGAATGACCAAAAAAAAGAAATCTAACACAGGCTTTGAATCTCATGTGAACATGTTCTTTAAGGTTCTGGGTCTGGGAAAAACCAGCATATTTGTGTGATTAGCACATCCTTCCAGAAGTTATCTGTGGGTGGGGAAGCCCATCTTCCACTGCAAGGGCACCTCCTCCACTGCTTGTACTTGAAGCAGAATCTGAACAGTTCAGCATAAACAAGAGTTGACACTGGAGAAGAAAGAAAATGAATTCTGATGAGTTTACCAGGCCTAGGAAATGTAGAGTCTTGCCCCATAGGCTCCAGGGAATAGACTGTGTTCACTGAAACCCAGAAATTACATATAAATGTTTTTAAAATGACATTTTTAGTCTCAGTGTGCAATTGCATTGGTTTTTCTGTTACCAGAGTAGCTCCCAATGCTGAAACTGCTTTTTCTTTTTTTCCCCTCTAAATAAAACTAATTTAGCAATGGAGGTCAGGAGTCTTTAATCTCCCTTGCTCTGAGCAGTGAAATGCTCAACAACATTGCCACAGGTAGTTTTTAGTGGTTTGGGATATTTTTTTTCATGAGATTATCCATCTGCAGGAAAGCAGGCTAATACAACACTAATTCTCTTTTGAATTCTTTTTATCATTTACATACCACCAAAAATTAATTAAATGCGTAGGACAGGAAAGGAGAGGTACTAGTTCTCTTTTTTGTCCTTCACAGCAAGGAGATTAAAGAAAAAGTTGCTGAATTTTGGTAACTTCCTCAGAAATCCCAAAACTTCCTCTCCAAATGAGAAATATTTTTTGCGTTGTTAAGACACCGGAGAATAAGTTTTTGCCATTTTTATATCCACAGGTTATACAATACAAAAGGTTCTTAGAAACAACCCATTATTGTCAGAGTAAGTCCAAATTTCAATTTCTTGAGGTTTTTTAGCACTCAAATTTGATCTGTTGACACATATATGATCAGAGAATCATGACAATACCACATAGGGATTTAATCTGCAGCATATTTCACATTTTAAGGATTTCAAAATTTTAGGATTTTCATTTTAAGGATTTAAAGTGTTAGCTGTCATTTTGTTCAAATGAAATTGGTTGCATTTTCTACCCTTTCAGGCCATTCCTTTTTGCTTTGTCAAAGAGGGGGTACGAGTTTGCTCTCAGAAAGTGGTAAATTACTTTCAAGAAGTATTCCAAGACATTGTGGGGATTTTACAGCAGGGTTTCCTGGACTTACTCCTTCACACTACTGCATAGTGCATACTGTTATTACAAACTAATCAGCCCAAGTGTAATTTTGGAGAAATCTGTCAGAGATGCAAGTCACAAAATCTCTCATGGTGTTCTGTTCTAGTTCCTGCCCATCTCAATGAGACAGGAAGGGTGTAGGACAAGAAATGTCAGGAAGCAAGATTTTACACATTACAGAGGAAAACAGCAAAGAAAAAAGAGAGGAGGTCCCAAAAGCCAAAATATCCTTTGGGTTTGGCTGAAGCGTTCTGTGGTTGCCTTTCCCATCCCAGTCTGTTCTGAGTCCTGCAGCAATAACTTCCAACCGTGGCATTTAGTCTTCATGGAATCAGTAACTAACAGGTTTTTAAAATGGAAAAAAGCTCATGCTCTCTAAGTAGAGCTGAAGTACAGTGTAGGTGGGATATACACAAAATTAACTGAATTTCCCCAGAAATAAGTCCAAAGGATGCTGAACTAAGTAACTGGTGGTATAAAATTGAAGTTAAGCCTCCTTTAATTTTGTGCATGTGTGGGCAGCTTGTGTTTGAGATGAAAGACCAGATAATTTACTACCACTTGGAGGACCAAAGGCATGCTCCCAATGCCAGTGTGGCCAGAGCAGGGTCTGCTGTTGCACTATGTAAGATCCACAAACCAGAGGCACTAGTGACAGAACTACAGCAATGCTCCAACCTGCTACCCTTCCTACAGCTAATTCCTTAAGTCATGGCTCCACAAAAAGTCTTTTTCACAGACATATCGTCTTAATTTGCTTAATCAATGGCAGGGTCAAGATAAGCTGTGTTTGGAATCACTGTGGTTTTTTTAATTTGTGGAATAAACTTTTCTGTCTTTTTTCTGGTTCACTGAAGATTTCTAAGACTTTTTTTTTACTATACACCTCGAGATGGAAATGCAGGATAGTTAGCATTTCCCATAAGTTGGAGATATCTTTTTTGCTGAATCTGCCACTCGTATTCATTTTGATTTGCTGCCTCTGGACTTTTGTTCTTGCTGGTATAGTATCTGTGGCCATCTACCTCAGTTCTACCCACACTTCAGAGATGGAGGTCTCCTCGTTGCAAGCATGGCCTGGTATTTGTGGTTGGCTCTTTACATCTTTTTGTCTGTCTTTATATCCCTTGCTTAGCACTGATCCTTCATCCTGGGATCATGATCTGACAGGATTTTCCAGGGTAGCCGAGAAATTATCACATGTTTTAAAAATGCATTTGCACCAAGATAAAAAATTAAGTGTTTTTCATCCCACTGAAACTTCATTGAATTAAAACTGAAATTGGACTCATGGATGGGGACTTGGCTACACATGGAAGGAGACAGGTGCGTTCAGATCAGAGAAGAAATTATACTATTGTCTCAAGCTTGGGTCTCCCATCTTGAACTGAGATCTCAATTCAAGTTTCTGCTCTGCCATCTGTTACCTGGGACACGAATCACTCTCACTGCCTGTGTTGCTTGCTATAAAATTAATACAATTATTTGATAATTCCTATCCTGGGAGAGATCTGAGGACCTAGGCTTTGAGGTTTGTGGGTATATGAACCTCAGACTTAAGAGAAGTGTCCCCACCAAGATAAAACTTCCTTCTACCACATTTACAATGTGTTCTTGTGTAAACAGTGCACTGTATATTTTAGTGTTGTTTGCATGTGCCTTTCTTTAACACAGTTGTTCTTTGTCACACAGAGATGTGACAGACTTTATTGAAGTAAAGCCAAAGCACATTATACAGCATTGTCATTTTAATGTCAAGGGGAGTTTATTTGTAAAATCATGTTTACTTATGATCTGTGAGCTGAAATACCTCCTGCTTCCTTTTGTTTTCCCCCTCTCAACAGGGGTGATAATCACCCTACTGGGCTAAGTCACTGGATACACAAACTGCTGTAATGTGTCCTGCACTTACTCTTCCACACAGAAAGCTGATCCCTCTCAAGAATGTGAGAGCAGTACTGAAATGCTGGCCTGAGAAACAAGGTTCTTGGACTGCTTTCATTTTACTGCACCTCTTCTAGCTTTGACCTGTCCATACATATCAGCTGGTTTATTGGGCTGTTTTAATAAATTACTGCTCTGAAATAATGCTGTATTTCTCTCTGTTGATTCCCTTGCTCTGAAACACACAATGGGAAACCTGTTGATCATCTTGCATTACTCTGATTATCTTGTTATCAGTGAGATGTAATCAGAAACTCCAGCTGAAATAGGACAGGAGTAAAATAGCAAGGTAAATCTTCAAGAAAGTCTCCAAGACTTTTCTCTGCCTTTGGAAGAAAGAGGATACTCTAGCCCTCAGAATAAGTGGAAGGTAGGCACAGAAGTGGGCAGAGAAATGATATTCTTAGAATGTTTTTAGTAAGAAATGAACCAGTTGGGAAGCCAACATAAGATTTCAACAGAGCTACTACGTCTTCCCCACCCAAGAAAGGCACCTGTCATCCTATACATGAACAACATGAAGAAATGTGATGTTGTGTGGGTCACAAATGACCCAAATAATCAATATATGAATGGATTATCCCCATAGACTTTGCTGCTGTGAGCGATTTCAGCATGACAGCATTTCTTTTCTCTGAATTCACAGATCAGGCAAAAGGCTTCTTAATTGTCCCTTAACACTGCCCAGGCTTAGGCAGGTCGCTCTCTGCTGTGGTCCAGAGAAAACTTGTTTGCAAGTTCCCTCCACAGCTTGCATAGCTCTCTGCATAGCTTGCACCTAGAAAACAGGGGGAGGTCCTGCACTGGGAGCAGCTGGGCAGCCTGGAAGGGTAAGAAAATACACAAGCATGTTGGTTGGATGTTTCATTTCTGCAGAGTTGAGCAGCAAGCAGATCTTTTGTCACTCAACACCAACCCAGAAAGTTGTCTTTTCTTTCATTTTGGCCATAACAAAATCCATAAGTTTCACTCCAGTACACCTGTATCACAAATTTCCATGTGGCTGATAATTTTTATTCACATACAAGAACTGTGCAGGCTGCCTGACAAACAAAGTGTTGCATGCCAAGTACATAATGTGCAAGAAGAAAAAAAAAATAAGTAGCTCATTAATTTTACCACAATAAATTTGATGGTCCTTTTATTCCAAAATATCAAGGAATATTTGTTCCAGATCACCTTTGAGGACA
>JANPWX010000328.1:4153685-4205172 GCA_024734555.1 Trochalopteron elliotii | reverse complement strand
ATGTGGCTGATAATTTTTATTCACATACAAGAACTGTGCAGGCTGCCTGACAAACAAAGTGTTGCATGCCAAGTACATAATGTGCAAGAAGAAAAAAAAAATAAGTAGCTCATTAATTTTACCACAATAAATTTGATGGTCCTTTTATTCCAAAATATCAAGGAATATTTGTTCCAGATCACCTTTGAGGACATGGAGGAGCCAATACCTTGAGCAAGAATCTATGCTACTTCCCACAGTATCATCACCCTAGAGGAAATTGTTACTCCTCAGTACCTAAAGGTTACAAAGAGCCAGTATGCCAAGCTAGGGCACATCCTCAGGCATCTCACAGACGTACATCAATTAGGCCAGGCAGCACAGGAGCACAACATGAGAAGGGAGACTGTGAGCTCTCTCCATCTTCACTGCAACCCACACAAAAGGCAGCTTTGGCCTAGGATCAGGGTGTAATACTTCACTATCCTACTGTGCCTTTCCCCCCTCCCTTTCAGTTGGAAAATGAACATGGTCTGGAACACCGACAGCATCCCAAACCACAATGAGGCTGTTCAATTGGCATCACACTTATTTCTGGGAGATTCAAAGGGGATATGTGGACTCTGTTGATTTCAATTAAGAAATTCCCAGGCCTGACATGTTCACTGGTTAGGAGTCAAGGGTGTGGTAGTTATCATCCATTTCAGGGCAAGACATAAATCAGCATTGTCCGGTCTAATTTACTGGTGACAGGCTGATTGTCACAGCTTCATCAAACACCTGCAAGCACTTAATCTCTTTTCTGTCATCCTGAAGAGTGATGGTCTAGTAACCAAAGAAAATCCAATTTACCCAATTTACTGAGTTGAAAGCCAGCTAAGATGTCACTAGTGGTCTCACTGTGACCTGCACTGCACTAGTTCTGGCTTTCTCTCATGGACTTCCTGAGCTACATCTCAGCTCTGGAGTTTGGGTAGAAGAAGTGAAATAGTCAACCCAATTTGAATTTCAGCCTCTACTCTCAAAACCACACAAGAAGTCACCACAATTATGCAGTCAGAGTAATTAATTCAAGTATTGCAAACTGTGCAGCTCTGGTAATAAGGGATAGACTTCATCACCAAGAAGAGCCACGTAATTTGAAATACTTGAATCTAGTAGGTGAAAGCAAAAGGGGGCCATACTGGACCTCTTTGCTATCAAATTACTGTTCTAAGCACTTGGAAAGTGTATCTGTCCCTGACATATCCAGCCTCTACAGAAAGGGAACAGTTTGTCACCGGCTATAAGAATCAAGAAATAAAATATATAATGCCTATTTCTTCATAGAAGATCTGAGCATATGGATCTTCTACATGATGGAAAGCTGAACAAGGAAGAAAATGGTTATCTAGGACCCACGTTTTAAACTCTAGATGGTTCAAACTAGGCATGCAATTTTGTTGTGAGTGGCAACCACCATGTCTCTAATGGTTTTCTCAGGGCAAGTGCTAAATATTCCTTCTAGGCTTGAAAAGTGCTTCCTGTAACTGCCTCCCAACTCTGATGTGGCACAAAAGCCACACCTATTTCTCTAGTGTCTGTTAGAACAAACCTTTCTTCCTGTATGTAATTGCCTTATCTTAATAATGTCCACTCCATGAGGTCATTTTGCAGAAATTTCATTGGTGCTAGACATGCACGGTCAGTTTGTTCAAGGGCTGTAATCACAAATTCTCTCTATATATAAAGGTCTCTGAGAAGATGAACTTTGTACAGACCATCTCCTTACTGGAAGTCTCATAATTCTGCAAGAATGGTGAGTCCTTACATCTTGTACTGTGAAAGACCATGGTATGTTGCTATAGATTTTAAAGGAGTTTCTGTTGGATTTATCTCAGTACTTGGCACATTAAGAAACCTGGTGAATGTATACAATCAGTGTTATGAGAACAAGAATCAAAGAGAGGCAAAGGCAGGTAAGAACTTGGGGTGAAAGGTCTGGATAATATCTGAACACTTCGCTGAACTCAAAAAAAGGTATCTTGATTTTTACTCCTTTGTCACTCTGTTGCAGTTTTGTGGGGTTTAACCTTTCTTCTCCAAAATAAAATGCTAATTTGCTAAAATGCTAATTGCATCCTCTCAAATCTTGGGAACAACTTCTTTTTATAAGTCACCAGTCCTACTCTGTCCAAAATGACACATGCAATATGTGTATGTGATTGTTTATTCCTGGTCTATCTTTCTTCTCTTACCAAGTTCTTCAAATCACAGCTAATTCCATCCTAAAATTCTTGCACTTACTTCTCTCATATCCCTGAAGGAAGCCCTTCAAACATTTCAAACTAATATTGAAACTTCAGCTGAACTTTCAGGAAAAAAAACCACTAACAAAGGTCACAGAATATAGAATTATCTAGGTCATGACACCTGCAAGTAAGGTACAGGGCCAAGACCTGAGTATTCAACTTCAGATATAGTTATTTCACTTGCTCCTAATCCTTTATATTAGGTAGAATATTCTGTAGTTCTTCAGACTGCAGTAAAGAAGTTTTTACAACTGTAAGTGAGGTTAGTGGAGGAAAAGTGAGGAAAAAACAGCTGGTGACTGACCCTATAGAGAAAAAAAGGACAAGAAAAATTAATGGGGAGTGGGATGGAATAGAATACACATTTTTCATGAAGAGTATCTGGGTCTAGCAGTCAATACTTGATTTTAACAACTTGGAAAGACAGACTTCTTTTCCCCTCCCATGTGATGCTCTGCCTCTGCTTCTTCAAAATGGTTCAGTATTCCTAATAAGTGTGTTAAAATGTCTAAGCTGCAAAAGACTGATGCCTTGAGAGGCTACCTAGAACAGAGGCTAGAAAGTGTTAAAGGAATAAAGTAGGTATTTATTAAAAAGGCCTTCAAAGGAGAGACCCTGGGCAGTACAAGAGCCTGGCCGAGGCTGCACCCAAGATGGATGGCAGATCACATGTTTTCACACTTTTATAAGTTTTGGTCCATTTACATATTGGGGTTAACAACATTAATGACATATTAGGGGTTCTGTCATTAACCAATTACAGCTTCAGGTTATGAAGTCCCATCCTCCCAGACTGCTCTCCTCAATCCACTTTTGTTTACACTTTTTGGGCCTGAAGCTGTAAGGGTGTCCTTGGTTCTGGAGCTGGAAAAGGATTGTTTTGACTACCTAACTGTGAAGAGAACTTGCTAACACTCTATATGAAGTTCAGAGCTATATACTAATGCAGTACAGAATCTGGAAAATGTGAAAACTAAAATTTAAGGCATCAACAATTGGATTTTAATTTGAAACCACAATGTATTTTCCTGTTATTTATCATTGAGACAACTTAATAGTTACCGAAGGATTGATATGAATTCTGTTTTCTTGTTCAGAACACCATTGTGGCCTGCCTTCTTGCTCTTGCCATCAGCATGCCACTGTCTGATGCTTCTTGTTTCTTTATACCATTCAAGCCAGGGACGTCTAATGGTGTGGTTGTAGGTAAGAAGTCAACTACCCTCAACTTGACAGACATCATCAGAACCACTGCTTGATTTGATTTGTCCATTCTGTGCAATTCATCACAATTTAGAAATAAGTGGAAACAGTGGAGAAGAATCAAAGGGAAATGGGAGGGAAATGGGGTATGGAGAGCAATATTATAATATGTTATAAAAAGAACAAGTTATTTGGGGAGCTTCACACAGACAAAATTCCAAATGATCTTTTTCAGGGAAGTAGCATAGTTTTAGCTTACCCATCTGCACGAAGTAGTACCTCATATTTTTACCATGGAATCACGTCTAGAAATCAGAGAAGGGAGAAGGACCTGTGCATAATTGTGTGTAGTCAGTATAAAACAGGAAAGAAATTTACAAGTATTTGTAGGAGCATCTGTGGACGGCAGGGAGAGGGAACTCTGCCAACTTGAGACATTCTAGAACATGTGGTTTTATTGCAAGGGTCGTGGGTAAAAAGGGCCTTGCCTTCAGCCACCAGCCTCGGCTGAAGGGAAGTCCCAAAGAGTGAGGGAGAGAGAACAAGAGGGTAAGAGGTAAGAGAGGAGAGAGCAAGAGAGCCAAAGAGAGGTGGCAGGGGTTGGAGCGCAGGGGCAAGAGAGCTAAGAGAGAGAGCAAAGAGGAGGAGAGTTAGAGAGAGAGCAAGAGAGGAGGAGAGTCAGAGAGCAAGGTCTTTGTTACAATACATTATATCTCCTTTTGTGTTGAATATTCTAATTTACACTAACCAACCAGTACATGACACAAAACCCTATAGAATCTACACATAGCCTATAAGAACTACTACATTACCATACTGTGTTATATTTTAAACTCTAAAAACTACTCTTTAGACTATTCTCTTTTGCTACATTGACCTTTGGATTCCTTAGCCAGCAGAAGGGTATTGTTCAATCAAGAGGGATTCTCCTTCAGCTGGCTAGGCTATTGTTTTCAGGTTATATAGTAACTAAGGCTCAGTATCCTACAACTCAAAGCAAGCTTTCATTTCTATTTCGATTATAGGTTTCATATTTTCAGAATCTTTTGCTAAGCAATCATATTTATAAGGTTTCCCCGATTCATCTTCCCCAACAAGTATTCTCACCACGCAATTTACTCATGTCTTGTTTCTGTATCCCAAAGCAAATTCTTGAAAGCAGAATGGCTGCATTCCTTGAGTCTGGATCTGCCCTTCCAGAACACAGCTAGTCTGTCAGTCTACAGACGACTGGACCTACAGGAAAATAAGTTTCCAAAAGAGAAGCATGCTGTTTTTTGGACACAACTAGAGTTGATGTGTGCCAATATGCCCAAAACCTCTAAGTGGTCTAAAATACAGCTTTACCTAGGAAAGCTGGTGCTACTACTTGAGGAAATGAGTTAACATCACCAAAGAAAAGAACACTTATAGACAAAGACGCAACCTAGAGGCCCCACCACTCTCTCTTGTTCTGTTCTCATAAAATTCTGCTTTCCACATCAGTTATTTAGGAGGCCTATGGTCTGTTCCGTGACTGTTGAACAGGCACTTTACATCCCATACTTGTTTTCTTCCTGTAGCTGAGGACTGGGAGAAAAATTTTCTGGCCAGATGTAGTCTTGCTTTAAAGGTGGAGTCAACAAGAGATGTTAATAGGAAAGTCAAAGCGTTTTTTAATCCTGGCCAGGTCTGTGTCTAGTTGTCTTTCTTCTGGGTGCTTCAAATTCCATACTTGAACATTAACTGTTTCAGGAAACCCCATATTGCTAAGAACCTCAGGAGACAGGGACACAGGTCACTCTTCTACATGCATTAGGTTAGCACACCCTCGGCAGATAGGGATGTTAATGCAAAAAACCAGCAAAGATCCCACCCATTTCGTAGGTGCAACAGTGTTGTTACTGTAATAGGTCTGACACTGAAGTCTGCTCACACAACACATTTTCAGGCTGCCTTGACGGAGAAGGAGAGGTCCATGAATTTGATTCCAGCTGGAGAACTGAGGACTGTAATGATTGCTCCTGCTCCAGGGATGGAATTCGCTGCTGCACTAGGTGAGTTCAGAGCAGCAGTGGGGTTTTCCTCTGCTGCTGTGATACAGCACAAACCAATTCCCTTCACACAGGAGTTCCTGAGAAATAACCATAACCCTTCTCTCACTCATTTCCTATCACAAAGTTATGCATTAATCCAACACCATCATCACTGAACATGCAAGAAACTCATCTGAAGAACAGAGGCCATTTTTAACAAATAATTATTGATTTAAAATAAAAAGAAAATGTAATTCTTTTTGAGGCTAAAACATCAGGCCAGTTATTGATTCAAGAGAGAACACTCTAAGAAATTTCTATTGATCCTAGTCCAGATCTCCCCAAAGCCACACATTGCCTCACTTTCCTCTGAGAAGCAGCTCAAGGTACATTGTCTGTTATTTTCCTATAGTGATACCTAACCACTCATGCAATATTAGTTCCATACCATGGCTGAATAGAAGAAGCAGTGGTATTGGAATAGCAAATAAACGAAACAAACATCCCTTGGATATAAATCAGACCAGAAAAATTACAGCTCTCCCCTCATCCTGCTTACACAGCAGGCTAAGTAACATTTGAGCTAGGAGCTTTGTGCAAGTTCCATTTTCTTCTCCAAAAGTCTCCTGAGTATAGTCTCTTCATATCAAAGGTGCAGATTCCACCTGAAGGGAAAGCTGCTTACTTCTTGGTCTCATCACCTCTTTTTCTTTTTCCACCACAGCTATGCGACACCAGTCGACTATGACAAAGAGAAATGTGAAAGCATTTTCAACAAGGAGACTTGCTCTTATAAAGTAGTGGAGAAAAATGATCACTCAAAAGAATGCCCAGTCCATTCATGGGTGGGGTAAAAGAAGAATGGTAGACTGGGGGGATATTTCCTTTAATTGTTTCAATGGTTCTCTCTCACAAATTCAAAAATGCTTAAAATGCAGCTGTTGAGTGAAATCTACTCATAAAACCCAACATATAATGGAACTGAGCACCTATTCACTAAATTCTCCCTTGGTTTCTCTGCCTTATGCTTCACCATGAACAAAGAACTGACCTGCTCCTCCTTCCTTGAGGTCAGGCATTGAAAGTGACATTTTAAAGCATTCTCGGTGCTGCTAATCTGTATTGTTGTCTGGTCATATTTCAGTGGTAAGGAGCGTATCTTATAATCTGTGCACAGCTGTATCTTAAAGCTAAAATAAAGTCAAATAAAGCATCAGAAATTCATGTGACTTATTTTCTTCTTTAAGGATGAAAACCAAAAAAAAATGAAAAAAAAAAAAAAGAAAAAGCTACTTTAAAATGTTTTTGAATGCTCTGTTGTCTATGACAATGTCTTACATGATTAACTTTTGTCCTATGTGGCTCCCTGGAGACCAACCTATCGACTGCAAGATCTACCAGCTACCCAGTACTATTCTTCCATTACACTGACAACATAGCAGATACGATCCTCAGCCTGAGCTTTGGGTAAAAGAAAGGGTCTTTTATTCAGATTAACCCTTAAAAATTAAAGGTTTTAAATTGGGCTATGAGCAGCATTGTGGCTGCATGGAGTGACTGATCTGTACTGGGCTCAGACAGGGAAGCAGCTCAGCAGATCCACAAATGGTAACTGGGAGGGATACACTTGCCAGTATGAGCTCTCCTTTGAGGCACTGCTTCATAATCTTTACAGCACATTTATTCAATTGCCTCTTTCCACAAGTGACTCCGAGCATTCTACATCTCCATGTTGTATTTCTCCACAGCAGAAAGCGTGTCAATGCTTCCATAGCTTGTTGTATCAAATTATGGAATGAGCATATACCTCATGAGCAGTGCCAGACCTTATGCTTGCAGGGTAGAGGCAAACCTCAGCTTGTATGGGCTTGCAAGTTTTGCCAAGTTATGTTTTGCCTTGGCATTTCTCTACTTTAGCATTCACAGCTACAGTCCCATACAAAGAATACATCCCCTAGCCTCAAAACTTTTAGATCATAACACCACTAGCTCCACATAGTGGAAAGAAAATACCCACAGGAAAGTTTCCTCCACTATCCAGCCAGGTTAAAGGTTTAGGAGGCTCTGCAGAACCTTGAGAGGCAAATCATCCCTGGCAGAGCAGAATAGCTTGCATGCTTTCTTACCTCAAACTTCCCTTTCATCTCCTGAAAGTGCACAGCTTTCCTGCTAGAAAGAGAGGCAGTTTTGGATAGCTGCCCTCCTCTTCCAGTAAGTCTTTTTAAGGCAAGTATTTTAAATATTGGAAAGGTGTTCTTGTCCTAGAAATGAAATCTAGTGCTTAGCCTACCAAAGCTTTTAAAGCAAACAGAGCACACATACAAATCTGATGCAAGTTTTCCTATTAAACAATGCTTATCACCTGAAGCTTAATAGCATTGTATCCATTCATAATCACCTGAAGCTTAATAGCATTGTATCCATTCATATTTTGTGTCCAATAAGATTTTTGCCCCAATCTTAAAATGAAAATCCAACTTAAACAAGGAAAGTGTATATCTCATTTACATTATGCATACCAAAGAAGCCATAGATTTTCAGTTCACATTCTGCTCTGTGACAATTTTAAAATCTCAGATAAATTCAATTCACCAGAATTTTGCTTGTTCATTTCACTCTTAGTTAACTCCTCTGTTGGTATGCAGCAAAGTTTGCATTGGCACCTTTTCAAAGCCTGAAAGCTTCTGTTCAAATCTAATGTTGTATGCATGTTTCCTTGGGTCAAGCTGTGGCTTATTTAAGGGTGAAACTGATTGGAATTGATTTGCGTTATGGCAGGTATTCACATTAAACTGCAGAACACACAAGTCATATGACCAACCTAAAACACACAGCAAGCCTGGGTTACTTTGACCTTCTTCCCATACTCAAAATTCTGTTTTCACATTTTATTTATCTCAGGAGGTCTCAAGCACTGACCCATGCTCTTTACACTTCTCCAGCACTTCAGTACTTTTGCACAGCCAATGCTTCCAGTGGATCCCCATTAAGGACCACTGGTAAACAGCAGTCCTTTGCCATCATGAGATTACAACCTTCTTAAAAATATCCCAGTATTTTTTCTGCCGTCATTCCAGAGGTTTCTCCCATGACTGCCCTGGTCTACTAAAGATGGGATGAATCTACAGGGACAGGGAAAAATAGTTTTGTTTAGCAGCTAATTATACTAGCAGAGAGACTGAAAGTGTCCATTCCCTAAGCTGTATAAGGCAGAAGTCACTCCAGTTTGCTGTGAAAAGACAGGGGAGCTGGACTGGGCTGAAAACCAGCTTGGGACTCTGTACCAAGGCTGCTACCCTGAGACAAGTTGTAGTCTCATTAGAGTACTACTCAGATGATTATGTTCATTAGTGTCTCCCTGAATTACTTTGCCTCCCCTTTTCAGTTCCTACTTTGGGACTTTCTTGATCTCTCCTAACAGCACTATCCCTTAGTTCTAATACACTATCCCATGTTCTGCATTAAAGGGGAAGCTTTCTGGGAGCTGCAAGAGCTTATTTTATTTGGGTTCTCTCCTGCTCTTGCCCTGCTCCTGAGCAAAGGGTTGCTATTCTGCACACTAAAGGTCTGATGGTCAAGGCGAAATGAGCAAGGGTCTGACTTGGTGCACTATGCATTCAAATTCTTTAGAGTCTTGAAGTAATAAACTGGATTATGTAATACAAGTCTCTTTTTTTATTTTTTTTGGTAGCTCAGTTATTTGTTTCTATCTGTATTTGGCTGTGCAAAGGAGGCTATTGAACAATTTCATTCAAAGCATAGAAAGTATTGTCCTCTAATATTAACAGGAAATTATATAAATGGGTGGGATAAGAGATCAGCTCTAATATTATGAGAAATCCTGGCAGGCATTTGTGAGCATAGCACCCAGGAGTTCAGTGTCTGGTTTGGCTACAGGACTGGCCTCAGGCCTATGATTTTAGGATAGAATTACTGTTGAGCTGTCAATATCTGTCATTAACATATTCTTTAATTTTCTTCTGAGTATCAGTTTTAAATGGGGGACTCTTCAATCCCCCTACAGTAAGAAAGGGTTCAAAAGTTAGAACAACCAAAATTGTATCAGGGACAGAAGGTGGCACACCAGCTAAGAATTTCAGAGAGGACCTCAGTTTTTCAGTTCAAGCCTTGTAAAAGGTACCAGGAGCTTGATTGAACAGACTGTTGTAACTACAGCCCACCTACATTAGTACAGCTTATTTATGTACAGATATGACAGCTCTGGAACTTTCTTTTTCTGTTGTTGCCAATGTTTTGGATTTGTTTGTTCTTTTTTCTCTGCTACAAATTCACTAGTCACTGCATTACAGCATAGCTTTGTCACAGTGCTCCTGTGCTGGAAGAAGTGAATGGAAAAGTTGGAGCTACAGAGCACACAAAAACCTAGATCCTGATCCAGCTGGCAGACTTGACCTCATTTTCATTTTGCTTCACTGAGGTTTAGAACGTAGGTGGCATTTTAGACCATAGTAATTTTAGACCATAGTCTGGCTTTATTCTACAGCCAAGGAGACATCATGAATGGGACTAAGTAGTTTTAAGAATGTTTTTTGAACCTGAACAAAGACTGGCTTGCCTAAATTATCCTCACTACAGGGGAATAAAAGCTTAGCAACAACACTACTTCAGAATTTCCTTCAGGGAACAGATGCACCAGCACCTGTGACTGTTAACAGAACAAACCCAGGAATTTCCCTGAGCACAGCAGTGTGAGTTGAGTCAGATATGATGGATTCTGAAAACAGCACTGGGAGTAAAAGGGAAAACTTAATATGATGTTTTAAATAGGCATTTCTGTTTCACAGAAAAAAAATAGTAAGGGGATTAATTTGGTTTGGGAAGAAAAGTGAAATGACTTCATAAGTTTTCTTAACAGTACAAGCATTGACAGAATCAATCTCATGCTTTAAAGCAATGTCAACAAACTTTTCTTACAGAACTTCAAACTGCATTTTTTATTACTTCTGTTTTTGGCTATACTGCCCCTTTTCCATTGCATTTTTCTTGCCTTTCAGGAATGGAGAAGGCAGGTACCAGGAAGTAAATTCCTAATCCTTTGGAGGAAAATTGCTGCCCAGTTGATAGAGGCTTTCAACAGTTCATGCCAGTAACCATACTTAACATCAGCTTTAAAAATTCAGTGGTGTGCATTGTAGTAGTGCAGCACCCTTTAACTTTGAAGGTAATAAGCTTCATTTGCTACCCTTATCCCCTCACCACTGACTATCTCTTCATGTCATGCCAGCTCTGACACGTGTGCCTGTTCTCTGGGCATTGCAGTGTGCTCTCCATGACAGGATGAGAAAGGAGCAGAGAGATTTCCTGGGTGCAGAAAGGCCAGCAAAATAAAAGGGAGCTGCTCTGGACTCAAACTAATTAGCAAGGGCTAATTTCTGCTGAAGGCAAGTGGGAATCTGTGGTCTAAATAAGTTTGTGGATTGAGGCCAAAACTATTCCCTTTGTAGTCCTAGTACAGAAGGAAGGAAAAAGCAATGTTTACCTCTCTTTAAGGTAACATAGGTGTTGCACTACATTTGTGTTTTGCCATTTTGCTGACCAGTTTAAAGAAAAAAATCAAGTATTTTGCATGTGGAGCAGTTAGAGAACTCCATTTCTGCTTCAAAGGGAGAGTGTTTAGAGACACAGCCAAGATGGACAAAGGGAAACATGCACATGGGATAAACAACCTGAAATACTGCAAACTTAAAATAAATAACTTCTCTCCACATACACAAAAGACCCATCTGCCCCAGAGCAGAAAATATGTGAACTGATGAGGAAAGAAAGTGAGAGTTAATAGAAAAATGTCTTTTAAAAATGCCATTAGGAAAATTACTTGGGCAGTGTGCTTTTGCATAACCTAAAAGCATCAGGAAGTCAATCTTAAATCCAGAGGGAAGACAGTATCACCCACCACAAGTAGTGGCCAGACTGGTATTGCAGCACCCTTAAAAAGTAGCAAACCATCTTCTCACTGAAAAGGGCCAGGTGACACAGGTAGTAGTTTTGGGGAAAATAATAAATTTAATTTTATTTCCCAAGAGCTGCACGAGCATTAGGTAGGGTCCTACCTAATGAATCACTCCCATGAGTTCAGCTAAAAATGGAGTCAACCAGTTGTCAGAGCCAGCAGTAACATCAGTTTCCCTTATTAACTTCTCTAAAACAGATTGACATGAACCATTTTGAAGTCAGGTCAGATTTATTTTTGTGCTTTAACCCAATTTTGGGGCCCACCATGGTGTTTAGTAATTAAGCAATACATTGATGAAGTTTTGAAACACAGGGTAAAGCAATAGACATCCATCAGATCATGTCTAAAGCCACTAAAGTCTTCTGAAAAAATGTTTTCAGTGTGGGCAAGTTGTAATAAAATTATAGAGTTGCTACCCTAGTCAGAGCCTTGGTGATACGGGGCCACCATCTCATCAGTGCTGTGATTTGGGGGGGAACCACAGCCCAGTCCCTCCAACTCCAGGCCTCTTGTCAGAAAACACAGGATCCTTCTACTTGTCAAAATCTTCCCAGGGCAGACTTGCCTCTTTGGCTTGGCTCTGAGTCTCTATTTTAGTGAAACCACAACGTGATTTGACCAGTTTACTTTGGCAACTTCCCTGACAGATGCAGGAGCGAGACAAACAGGGAAAGGAGGTGCTGGATGTTCCTCTCATTGCCTCAGGGATCAAGCAGAGGAGGGACATTAACTGTTGCTGTTCCCCCACAACCAGTGAAGGAAGTCGTTTGACCTAAGTCAGTGTGTCTAGATCTGGGCTTTGAGCACTTCCAGCACAACAGAGCCCAAGGGAGAAGGCACAGAGGGAAAGCAGCAAACTGATATAGTCACCACGGCTCAGAGGTCCTCAGCCTTCTTAGCCATCACCTAGGCTGAGAGAGCTTACCCTTCCCTTAAAAGAGGACACGTGCAGCCACAGAAGACAACTTCTTTTACATCTGCACAACAGAGAATCCTCTCTCCTCCTTTTTTTATCATTTGGCATGGAAAACCTTGTTTGTCTCAAGAGGAAATGTCTGAGCAGGTCAGCAAGAAGATGAATAGAGTCAGGTTCAGCCTCTTCTCTGCTCCAGATCCTGCAGACAACTTACCCAATGTTCCAGGCTTTCATAAGCATTTGGGGTTTTTTATTCTCAATTTCTCCAAGATGCTTTAAGCTACCCCTTTTTCTTGGAAACAGTGCACACAGAATACTTTAATATATACTTCAGTTTCAGGAGGTAGAGCTAATAGGCACCTCTGGAAGCAATAGCCTTAGTCACACTTCAGTTTCCTAATTTATGTGTGTATTTTATACATATAAATGTATTTGCCTACCTCAGAAACAACGAAAATTATATATAAATTACTAATACAGTTATTTCTCTCCAAGGAGAAAAGAATAACTAACTAAAAATAATTTTAAGTAAGAGAATAATTTGGAATCCACCATGCCCTTCAAGTCAGAATTACTTATTACATTTCCTTGCAACTATATCCTTATTGGAGATATTATCCACTATAACACTTATTTTTCTTCAAGACACAGCACAAGGTTTGTCAAGAATTATAGCAGGGACAGAGAAGAAGTAGGTCTGGCTCTAGCTATGCTGGACCCTAATTAATTGGTTTCAATTCAAATAAAACCAAATTCACAGTAGTCTAAGAGCTTTGTTATATTTTCGCCTTGTTGCCTTTGCTAACAAATTGTTTTGAGCAACTAATTCCCTTCAAAGAGAAATTAATTTATTTAAAGACTACCAGAGAAAGAGTATTTCCTCAAAACACTTCATTAGACACCACAATTGTTTCCTGCAACAGAACCGCACACACAGAGCATGATTTACCAAAATCATAAGGTCAGCACAAAACTTGGCAGCTGTACTGCAAATCCAAAAGCAAAAGAAAAGGAACTTAGATAATTCAGATCTTCTGTCACAACAAACTGTGGCCACCTCCTCCACAACTGTTACTTGATTTCTCCAAATCCCTCAGGAGACCACACTTGTTCTGCCATTGCCCCTTTTGTCCCAAGGCCTCTTCCAGTGCAGCTTTGTTTCCTCTAGCTGTTTGTCAATCAGTGGAAACTAACGAGTTCAGGCATACCAACCAAGTGCCTAATTAAAGCCAGGTGTGCTAAAAGAGCCACGCTAATGGAATTAATGCAACTCATTAGGCTGGGAATGCTCTGGTAACTTTTGAAACTTGTTATGCCTATGCTCCAATTCAATAAAGCATTGAATCCTTGCAGCCCTAATGTAGCCACAGTGATCTGTGATAATTTTTCTGGCTGGTTCTGAGAAGCAGCCTCACATACTGTGTGTTTTAACAATCTAATGTCACAAAGACCTGGACACCTATGGTAAGATATGTATTGAAGGAAATGTCCTCATTTCACTGTTGCAGAAACGACACTGCCTTTGGTGTCTGATTCCAGCTGTGTTCGAGGCAGGAGATAACTACAGTGAAATAAAACTGGAACTTTTTCTTTCTTTGCCTTCCTCAGTCCTTAGTATTGCTTCTGGACTGAGACAATACACATCTCATCTCATTTTTACTGCCAAATGGTGCTACCTGGTCATGCTGATCTGCCTCTAATCCCCAGGCCTGGCTTTGCTCCAACAGCCAAGAGATACATAACTACAGCTAGCTCCTGCAGGCTGCTAAATATGGATGTAATGTGACTCATATAAAATAATTGAAAATATAATAAATCAGTCTGAGAACAGTGGACTTTCCACACCAGTGCACTGTAAGAATGACCTGTCCTGCACCTCCTCATAGCAGGTCAGTTGAACAATAGTGTCCTTTCCCTGCTGATCCTTGATGGCCTGCCAGTTCTGCAGGCACTGCTTTCTGGTGGTCAGATTTCTCCACTGACACCAGTGCTGATGCAACCAGTGTGTCTGCTGGAGTTTCTTCAGATTTACACCAGCACAATGGAGTTCAAGATGCCAGTGCACAAATGGAGCCTTTGTGAGACTTTTTGAGGTGCCACCTTCTGATTGATGGTCAGAAGAGGTTAGACCGTCTATTGGGAACACATTTACATTGCCTCCCTTTGCACTGACCATTGTTTCTTCCCTGCATATAAATAGACACTACTCCTCATTATTATATGTGAGCAGCCCAAGCAAGTATGGTAAGTCACCAGCGTTGTGTTTGTATATGTAGGATTTTTTACGATGGAAGTATTTTTAAATTTCATTTTCTTTGGAATAGTGGGACTCGTCCATAACTCTGTGCTAGACCTTTGGAAAAAAACACTTCATTCTAAAAAAAGATTCTTGTTTCCTTCTAGAAATTCTTGCTTGTTTTTTGCTTGATCCTTCTCTTCTCAAGAACTCTGTGTGTTCCTGCTCGCTGTTACCTTAGGCCAGCCAGAAAATATGGTAAGAATGGCAAATACATTATACATCCCTGAAACATTAATTCAGAGATTCAAAGGCTTTTTTTCTTAGAAATGTTGGAATAGCATAACATGTTCTTTGCTGAGGAATGATCCAAACAGCTGCTTACTCAGGAACCAACCCACCCAGAGGCATCTCTGGACTGAGAGATTTAATACTTACACTCTGGGCTGATGTATAACTGAGGTACTTGCCTGTGTGGCAAAAACCCATGTACTTTTAAATTGATTAATCTGAAGGGGCCACCTGACACTAAAATCAAAGACAACACAGCTGTTGTTTAAATTCAGTTGAAGTATAATAAGAATTGGGGAGGAGGAAGGAATGACAAAGTAAAAACCTGTGTGTTGAATATAAGAAAGGGCAGAAATATCCTCCTGCAGCCATGAGCTAAGGTGTTCTGCAGATTCATTGCAATAGCAAGATAATATGCATCTGATATGTGGTTGCAACATTTTATCATGCTGTGTCATACACTGATGCACCCTGCAGGAGCAGAGATAGGGAATCTTTTTAGCAAAGCACAGGGCAAGGCTCCTCCCTGGTGTGACTCTACAGAAATCAATGCTTTGATTACTACTCCACGAACATAAGACCCTGGTCTATGTCTGTTGATTTACCTACTGTTATGTTCTGGTGTGTTTATTCAGGGTGCCTTTCAGACAGAAACCTCTATGTTTTTGGTGCGGTGTGGAAGAATGAAGATTGTTTCCAGTGCAGGTGTAAAATGCATGCAATGACTTGCTGCAGCTTGTAAGTCTACCCAAATTATTGTTTGTTTATTCAGAAACTGATTGAAATATTCAGACTTCAAAAAACTCATGGAAATCATGTACTGAAATGTCATACTCATGAGAGCAAAACTCTTTTTCCTGTTTCCCAGTTAGCTCTAATTATGACCAGCAGAATAATTGGTCAATCAGAGACTTTTTGGGGAAGAAACATAATGAAACACAGGGTATTCCCAGCACACAGCTCTTCCTCATCACCTAGTCCTTCTTTTGATTTAGACACTAACTGTGTGGTCTGTTACAGTGTGTGGTTCCCTTTAGCCTCTGGTTTTTTGCTCCTTCTATTCACCAACTAATTTGCAGATACGTAAACACCCCACAACACACGTGGGTTTCTGTAGCTCTGCACCAAACCACACCAGTGGCCTGCCTGCAAGCATCTGTTCAGACATCCTAACACCCTTGCCATGCTGCCAAGAGCCCACATTTCCTCCTTACCAAAACAGGATGTACATGGTGATGATTTGCTTTCTTGTGTGTTTTTGCCCCATGGATGGCAGGGACTCATCAAGGAGAGCTGTGTCTTCCTGTATAGTGATGTGAACTGATTATCTCCCCAGAAGATTAGAAAAATCTGTCTTTTAAGGGGAGGGAGAAAGAGTCCCATAAATGATCTGTGACTTAGACTACAATCCAAGGAACTTTTGGAGGGAAATACTCCCAGCTTTTCTCAGCCATAAGAGGGAGGGAGTTGGCCTGTGCTGAGAAGAGGCCCAGCTGGGAGTCATTCATTCTGAGATGATTCAGCACTCTTTAAATTTTTTTTATTATTATTATCAAGAAAGTTTTCATTTGAATGGGGAAGACAGAATTAATCTGTATTTTGCCTTGGTGTGGGAGTTTATACTAATCCCTAACAGAATGACCAGTGAGAACTGCATTTAAACAAGAACAAATGTTGGGAAATCACTTCATCTGTTAACAGCCACAATCAGGGCTCTGTATTCCTCCTGTGATAACCCATAGTACTTGCTATGTATATCCACAGGCCAAGTCAATCCATGGTTGCTCCAGGATGGCTGTAGCTCAGTAAGTATTCTTCTCAGACCATGTCTCAGCTGCTGATTTTCTCTTTGCCTTTCTCAATGACAGGGTTTTAATGCCCAAGAAGTATGATAGGGTGAACTGTGTTGGCCTATTCCACAAGAAAAGCTGCTCCATCCGAGTGGTGAAGAAGACCAATCCTGAGATAAGCTGCAAAGTCTACAATGGAGCTGGATAAGACCACATGATGCATTTCTCCTCTTTGACATCTACCCCAGAAGCTGAGTACACTCTGGATCTCTCCTTTAGAGGAAAGCAGCAAGCAGCATGGCTTCAAGAGAAATGAGTTTGCCTTGTGCCTTTCACAGCTCTAATTGTACCATATCTATCTTGTTTCTGACACTAGGTGGTTTGTCTTATGCACATTTGTAACCAAACTTTACCTCTTCTGCTGTTGGGATCCAGAGTTAAATACATTTTCACATACATCAAATCACTGTAGTGACTGATTGGTCTCCTTGAAAACAAGAATTCATGGTGTCTATAAATGTTTGTAAATCTAATTGTTGATATGGAAATAATCTAGCTTTTAAAGTAACAGGTATTATATAAATTGCTACCAGATACAGGGATTCATTATGCTGTTACACTTATTGACATTCCCATAATAACATGTGTACCAGAAGAATGGGATAAAACAAACCAGAAAAACAGCCCTTTGAAAGCCTCCCCACACCTTGGTGCCTTGTGTAGGTCAATCCATTAATGCAGATGCACAAGGGAATATATTCTCCAGGAGATGACTGGTATATTACAAAAATGGCAATCCCATGCCTGAGAGTCCAACCTACTGCAAAGAAATGCCATAAAAATAGCTCTGTAACCTTCCATACCAGGGTAGAATTTCCTGCAATAATCTTGTTTGGATCAAAGTCCACTGACAAACAGCCCCATGAAAGCTGTTTTTATAGGAAACCTAGACTATAAATCATGTTTAGCCTGTAGACTTTAGGCATCACACTGTGCCTGGCACAAAGTCCATGAAAGTAGCTACTATGAAAAATATCCTATAAAATCTATTTATACAATATTAAGAGCAATTATAAAAAGAGTGTTGTACAGCTTAAAAGGCCCAGATAGATAATTTGAGTGTGTTCAGTTTATTCAACACTGACGTCATAGCTCTTTTCTTCATCTGCCTTTCCTCTACCTTCCTGAAGTGTACTACAATTAAACATTTCATCTGATGCAAACAACAACTTCTTTAAATACTTGTTGTGGAAAACCATAGTCACATGGTCTATTTAAAGTGTGATGCTGAGAACATACAAGCAGAAAACCTGCACATAATAAGGAAAACAGTTTACCAATTATCAGAAAAACCCCTTCAATGACAGTCAATAAGCTGATTCCAGGAAGGAGGTAAAATGAGAAATACAATTTATCTTCTTAAATCTTTGGGCCTCAGGGTTAGTTAGAACCAGTAACAACTCCCTTTGATGATATCTCCCTATGACTTCTTGGGATCAATGCCATGGACATCCCTGTGTCTGGCTATGACCTGTCCAGTCTGGGAGGAACAGACATCAGAGGGGCCCTCACTTCTCTACTTGAGGAGGATGAATCAGAGGATTAAATCCAGTTATATAAAAATATATATTTTTGTGTATATATACCTATGGAGGTAGGTGTAGATATATATATATATATATATATATGTATCATGCTATCAGCTTCCTAAATGCTAGATTCATTTATAAGAGCCTGTCTAAGGAACCCTGAGTAACAGGCCTACTTTTTTGAACATCATTTAAGCAGTTCAGAAAAATTCCTGTGAAGATACATCATTTTCATAGCTCCCCCCATGGAATGAAGGTTATGAACAAATTGAGGATGCCTGATAATGGTTGAAATACTGATTCTGCTTCAGAAAGAGGTAGAGACTCTGACAAAATGAAGCCAAACGAAACTTCTGTGAAATATCTACAGGGATGTAGCCCTGATAAACTTAGCATACACAGGGACTATGTACTGTTCCATGGTACATTTTCTCCACATGCTTTTGTCATCAAGTGCCTAGTACTATTCTTTGTGGATATTGTTTGCTCACTGTTTAGCAGTGCCAGAGAGAGCAGGACTCCAGATGCTGGAACACAATTAGATTTGCTAAATGTACTGTAGCAGAATTGGCCTCTGAAATTTCATGCTCAGAAGAAAGAAGGAGACAGAGTATCAGGGCTCCATCAAGGAAGGCTGATAGGGCTGAAGATCTGACACAAGAATGCTGGAGGAGACCCTCACAACATCCAGAGGGCAGCTGTAATCTCACTGCTGTGACAATCCTGTCACGGCAGGGAAATGCTTAATTGCAACCCAGTGGATGTTGGTTGGTAGAGGCCTTGCTGTCGCCATGACCACTTGCAGGAAGGAGTTATTTGGCCAGAGCAGAGAGGGCTATTTCTTCATGCACCTGTACCCCCTTGAAATGTGTTGTCTCCATGGAGTCCAACTGTTTTTGTAACCAGCTGCTGAGCAAGAAGGACAGTTCTCCAGTGCCTCCTCATTACAGGAGCATGTGCTGTGGGTGGAGAACAAGGCTTCTCATCTCCCTCTGGGAGCTAGGACAGCCCATGCCATGCCAGCTACAGCTTCTTTATCCCATCCTCTATCAACAGCAGATGGGACCGGTCCATTGACAGCACTTGAGTAGCAATAATTGGGACTACAGTACTTCCACACTGCTTCCCAATGTGGAATTTCCATTATTATGCACCTCACACAAATATTCTTGTTCATTTTGCAAACTTAATGGGCTGGGATCCTCACAGAGACTCTACAGACTATAGTTCAGTAGTCCCAACTGGAAGTGAGCCATGGCCAGATACAAACCAACCTGCTCAAGTATCAGAACCTCTTTTAGCAGGGTGCTGAACCCAGACCCCCTGAGGAAATTTGCATCAGCATCTTTGTCTTGCTGCTGTTGTTCTCACTCCAGGGTAACTGCAGTACTGTTCCCTCTATGCTGCAGTCTGGACAGCTGCTGCTGGGCAGCTCTAGCCCCATCACACCTCTTGGCTTACACTTGGTGGCTGCTGAATGTGTGTAAATCCCAGCTCCACTAATGTCTGCAGGGTTGGAATGACCCAAGTGCTGCTCCCACATCAGCTTATTAATAGTGAGCATTTTCACCCTGCAGTTTGGATACCACGTGGAAAGAACATGTGTAACAGGACTCTAATGCAGGCCCATTCACCTCACCAAAATGGCCAGAACTTGGCTATAGAAGTTCATCCTAAAAATTTGTCAAGTCCCAGATAACATGGCAAGATACTGGTGGATAAGTAATTTCCTGACCCCTGGGCATCAGAGCCCTGTGCAGTGTTTCAGGAACAGTGATACAGCTGACTTGAAGAAGAGAGCATATGTTTATTTGCTGGTTTGCAAGCTCTGCCCAAATGCTTGAATGGAAAGAATAAAAGTGGCACAATATATCTTTAAATGTTTGGAAGGTGTGGAGACAAAGTTGGCTAAGGAATGCTGCAGCTGAGGGAAACAGAACAGCTTCACAAATCCAAATATCCCTCAGGAAAAGGTCTGTCTGTTTCCTAATGGTTTTCCTCCCTTTTCTTTAATGCTTTGAACAGCAGTACAAATAAACATACAATAAATAAATTAAGGAAGAAACAGAAGTGTACAGGCCAGCCAAATAAATAATTTCAGCTTCTCTGTCTCCAGTAAGGTCGGAAGAATTTTCTGCTTCCTGCAAAGCTGGCCAGAAGCTCAAGATCTGTGTGGGCTGATGCTTTCTCATCCCGAGCACAGCTTGCATGTCCTTTTCCATCATCTGATCAGAGAGCTTCTCTCCTTCAGAGGTGCCTGGGTGGAGGGAAATGTTGGGATATAGGCTGCTGGTTCAAACTAGTTGGTAAATAAAGCCTCTGAAAAGGAGGCTGGAAAAAAAAAAGTAACACAAAATAAGAAGCAGCTCAAGCAACCCCTGATTTAAATATCATTAACTGTGGACAATTGTCCTGCTTACACTGTTCATTGTATATATTTCAGTTCTATGCTTCTCTGCAACCTAAGACATGAGAAATGTCAAAATACCCTATATCCCTACTTCTGCTTCGGTTATTTCTGTAATGATGAAAGCTGTCTGCTAAGCTCTTGAAGTAGATGATCACATTTGTAATAGCTGTTACCAGAAAAAAATGAAAGAAAAAGTACAGTATAAATGTAAAGCTGTTTTCACTGTTAGTTTAGTTCATATGAGGTTGCACTTATTTTGATATTGAAACATTTGATTTCTGTTAATATACTACATGCCTACAAATAAAAATACCTGTTTGCTACAGCTGTTTATTACAACTTTAGAAAGGCTCCAGAACAGCATTAGTCACTGGATTAATTATGTAGCTGACCATAACTTAAAACCATTTTTATATACAGACTAAAATTGGGTTATTCTGGTGTAGCTGTTGGAAATATTCTGTTCGTGTATTTTCCCAATGCAAGAGAAAAATTTGGAACTTGGATTTCTACCTTGGTTTTTGATGAGAAAGACCTGGGAAAAAAAAATCACAGAAATCTGGTACTTCTGCAAATCCCTCTCCCCCCTTTATTTCCACCTTTCTTGGTGCTCCTTCATTTCTGAGTTCTTATCCTGAATAACAGTGTGCCTCTTTCAGTGTGCCCTTTCACAATCTAAGGACTTGTAGTGTGCACCTTTCTAAAAGAAAATTTCAACATCTGTCTGTGATGGAATGGAAAATCTGAGAAAGCTGGTACTGGCCTCTTAAGTATGAGGCAAAATTCTCTTTGGAGCCCTGCAGAAATCTTGCCTCAGCAAGGAGAACAGGATTAGGCTCTATATCTGTATTTCACCTCTTTGTTTTCTCTTGAGATCGCACTAATGTGCAGCATAGGGGCATGCTGTGCTTCAGATACTTCACAGCTCTTTTCTGAAGTTGTTATTCCTCCCAAGTATCCCTAGAATTTGTGTATTTATACAACAGCAGAGGGAGCCAGAACTTCAAAGTCAGACCAGAACCATAAAGCAGAATTCATTGGCCAAGTTGAAGAGAGGGAAGGACAGAGGGCGGGAGAGAGACTGGGAGACGGAGAGAAATGCCATCCAAATTACCTACAGAAACAGCCAGCAGAGCTTCTCTCCTGGATTGCTAGGGCACAGGAGAACTTACTTCACCCCTACAACATTTCTGCCTTCTTCCAGAACAGACATGTGCACCAACAGCAGTGATTCTCTCCATCAGTAACTGGTAAGAATTTTCTAAATTATCTATTGTAAATTGTCAAGTGCTCACATATCTTTATTGAAGTTATCACCTGTTATTGTTAAAATAACAGATGACTGTGTTTGATAAATGAAGACTGTTTGACTTATCATGAAAGGCCCAACACTTGTATCTACTGAGCAAAGCTTTGCAACCTTTTGGGGTGCAAGACGGAGATGGCAGCTTCTTGGGGGCCTTTGCTCCCTGCGTGCTCCCTGCCACCCTGTGCTGTGACAGAAAGAACCTTCCTGGGTGCCTCTGGTTGCTGGAAAACCCTTCTTATCTCCTAGTTCCTGAGATTTCTTGGTCTTCACACAAGCAATGCAGCTTCAGACAGGACACAACACATCACTCTCTGGATATCCTGACTGACTGTCTGCTAAGGTGTCCATCGCAATGTTTTATGGATTCACTGCTTCCTTTGGTAAAGATCACCTTTGTAAAAATGTATTTTTTTCTCTTGGGTAGAAAACATGTCACAAAAGCCATTACTCTTAAGAAATCAGGGACTAACTACCATTCTCCAGTCTGCTGATTTGCTGTTCACATTTTACCTTTGTGAGCTGGCTCCATCTCTTTGGTAAGCTTGTTATGAATTTAACCAGAAAATAAAATGTTGGAGTAAATGTTTCTGTAAAACTTCCCTGCTTTCTGCACAATCAGAAAAGATTAATGCATAACAGAATTTCATAAGCTCCAAAAGGTTTCCCTCTGCAAACATACAGATGTGAGAGGGGGGAAAAGAATTCACTTTCCTGGATATTTATGCCACCCCTTATGTTATAGACTTGTAACATGTTAATATAACAAGTAACATGTTAGTGTAACATGTAACAAGTTTTTCTATACCCTAATTATGCAGATTCTAGAAAATGTTATCCTATATAGCTTTCCCAATGACCTGAGATAGTTTCTCCCAAAATTTTTGCAATACAGAGTTAAGAAGAGGTGAAGAGTCCATCATTAACTTTTACTGTACCAAATCCATTATGGATTTAACACTGTTGTGGGATGTCTGTGCAAACCCAGTGACAAGTTTCCTCTCCTAGTTTAGTGTTGCTTTCCGGGGAAGCTGTATTAATAGCCAAGTGATTTTTAACTTTTCTTTAGTATGTAAGGCTAAAGAGGGCAAATCTGTTTTACGAGATAATGTCATTGGCAGCCAAAAGGGGATACCACTGTCAGTCAGTCCCCACTACCTCAATTAATATCTGTAATTCTGTTGAACCTTTCCATTGCTCCTTTTTTTCCTAGCAGACAACAGGCAGCTTTATTCCCAGTAATTGCTGTAACTCTTTAAATAAATTATACAGTCACCATGTCTTTAGGAATTGCTTCTCTCAGAATATCTTATGAACTGAAAGCAGCAGATGCTTGAGCAACTATTTAGACTCTGAGGTAGATAAGCAAGTGCTTCTATGTACCAGATAAAGAAGCCAGACACTGCAAACATGATTTTTCTTTGACTACTGAATGATGTGGGAATTGGCTTCCACTGTCCCTCACAAGTATGGAGACTGTTATTTGATTACAGGCAGTGGATGGTCATGATCAGCTTTGCAAAAATGACCCACCCTTTTCCAGTGGGCACATAGACCCCAGCATCTGTAGCAGTTTTTCCTGACTCCAGGAAAAACAGTTTTTATAGGGGTTTTCATAGGATGTCTTTGAGTCCAGAGGTCTCTCAAATGAGCAGTTGTGCATTAACTGCTTGAAGCCACATATGGTCTAGCAGTCTCCTTGAAACCCACCAAGGGTTTTATTTTCTTCCCTGACTCATTTCTGCAGAATTCCCTTTCCTTTGAGGAATTTTTCTTGGAAATACAGGATAATACCCTGGGGCAAGACTTTTGAGCTGACAAGTGATAATTTGGTTTGGTTTTTTTAGATAAGCTGAGTGATATTTGTTAGTTTAGAATGCTGTGCTGTTCACAAAGACAAACCCTTCAAACTTTGCCTGCTCTTCTTCCTTGCTTCCAACACAAACAGAAGAGTGATAAATATCTACAAAAGATGTATGTGGAGAATTTAACTTACACTAAGACTAAATCTGAAAGCTCATTCTCGTCTGCCTTCTGCATCCTGTTAATTTGCTGCAGACTTTTGTGACACTTGCTTTTTAGAGAAGATGTCTCATGCTGCATTAACTAGAGAAGAAACTCTCATGAACATCTTAGCTTTTGTTACCAAACTCTTTCACAATATTCATTAAGAGTTCTGAACAGGATTCCTTTTTCTTCTTTAAAAACAAATGAGCAAAAAACAAGCAAAAAGCTTTCCCCTTCTCTCCCTCAACAGACTGATTTAGGAGAGATACTTCTTACTCCTACAAGCCAAGTAAATATTGCTTCACTTTCTGGAGAAAAAAGCTGTTTTTTCTTAGACCATAATCTCATTGCTATGTTTTCTGAGGTAATAACAAACCTTCAGTACAATGAGGGGACTGCCACCTTCCCTCTGCACTGGTGATTTGCAATATTAGCTCACCTTTGATTCAAATGTCTAAACAGAATATGCACACATTGCTTTTTACTAGCTCTTGGTTTAGAATAAGCTGAATGGCAACCAAACGCCTTGCAAGTCAAACACATCATTTGGGAGTGACCATCCTTGAGGATCTGCCACCCAAGGATACCATAATAGGATGCATGAGTGTAAGGTCACTGCTATATTTATTTTTCTGTTTTTCTGGGATTGCTTTTTACATTGCGGTTGCTGGAACAAGAGTTAAAGAGCACTACAGACACAGGTGATCTATGCATTGACTTTTCCCAAGACATCAGGTTGGCAGGTGGTTTAAAGGACCTCATAATGCACCACAGGTTCCCTTGAGACAGCGGACAACTCATGTGCAATCTCCCTCTCACAGTCCCCTTATCTGTGATAAGAGGGCGATAATTCCTTATTTACCTCTGGGCACTACCAAGACTGAATGTCCAGGAAGTGCCTGCCAGTCACCTGGGGGGGACACCTAGCGTGCAAGGTGTTAAAAGAGTGGGAGCTCCTAACCCAACAACACACATTGCAGAGCCTTCAGAGATGCTCTTTATCCCCACCATATTTGCCATCACTGACAAGCACAGAGCCACCCTCAGTCTTTGGTATTTCTCTTGGAAATGTGCTCCATAAACTTGTGGGATCTGGCTTCTGCTTTACAGGTGGCTCCACCACTTTTTTTTTTCCCCTTCAGCATTATTAGTTCTCACTGATGCGTCAGCATGTCCAAAAGTGTCTGGGACCCTTGAGAGGGCTTACTCTGTGGACACAGATGTTTGTAATAACTGCACATATTTTGATGTTTTTCAAGCAACAAAAGAGAACCATGTGTTTGTTGTCGAGGATACTGTAGCTAAGGACATGAAGCTGGGACCATAGTAAAAAGCTCATGTGTTTTGTTTACTGCAAAATCTATTTGTCCTGTCCAAATGCCAGGACTTATCTCTTCTGACTGGTACAAAATAATATTGCAGGCTGCTGATCCTTCTGCTCTGTTTCACTTGCAGCATCTCCACTGGCCAGCAATCATTAAAAACTATAGGGCTGGTTGAAGGTTTTTCATTCTATATCCATTTTCACACTGAAACAGACCACCATACCCTACCCATATGTGAACATGGAATTCATACATCACCATTGCCTCTTTTTCTTCCAGAAAATATATCAGTCTGTTCACATGGATTGGGCAACAACACAAAAATAAGTGGACTGAAGGAGTCACGCCTATGCAGTCAATTTGGAAAATTTTCTTTGCCCCTCCTTAATTAAGATTTGAACTACAGAGGAAATGAAAGACTATGAGAAAGAAAGGGATACTTTATTTTGCTTATGTGACTGTCTTGACTGCCTCAGATGGATACAGGTAGATGACAGAAAGATAAAGAGAGATACAGTTAGATAAATCAACAGCTCTAGCAAAGTAACAAAAGAATTTACTGTACTTATTTATTTTTGCTGATCAAGCAGAACAATGATCCCAAAACATCCTTTTATTTACTGCACACTATTGCTTTCTACAGTTCCTGAGAGGTAACATTGCTAGAAACAATAAAGTTCATAATGGGAAAGATAAGGCAAAGAAAAAGATATAGGATAGTGGGTGCTTTTTTGTACAGTACTAGCTATCTTTAGGCATGCAGTTGTTCAGCAGTAAATGCTACTCAATTGAAGTGATAAGCTCACAATACCATGTTATTTATGTATTCATACCTTGACCATTTGTTCTTTTTCTGAATTTTAGACATTTTCCACCACCCCACAAACTTGTTTGAGTGATATTTAATCATTGAGGAGGGGTCATGCAGTGGTTAAATAGTGTCATTCCCCCAGTATTTATTTACATTTCATACTACAAGCCTTTGTACAGTATGGAACTGCCTCTGGCCTGATGAGAACTCCCAGCAGAGTCAGATTTTTTTTTTTGATTCCTGGACACAGAGGATTTAGACTCGAGGGTCAGGATTATAAAGTAGGCTTTGCTATGGCTCACAGGAGTCATCTGGGAGAGTCAAGGCAGTCCTGTGACTGAGATTTCCAAAAGTATGCAGCACCAAT
Source organism: Trochalopteron elliotii (assembly GCA_024734555.1). Lineage (NCBI taxonomy): Eukaryota > Metazoa > Chordata > Aves > Passeriformes > Leiothrichidae > Trochalopteron > Trochalopteron elliotii. The sequence continues at coordinate 4,178,662 of JANPWX010000328.1, read as the reverse complement.
TAACTCCATGGGTTCGGCTCCCTCAACCCCACTGAAAGTCCCAGCTCATGGCTTGCAGCAGGGATTATGAAACAGACCTATCTATCTGTGCAGGAACACTCTCTGGAAGAGAGAACTTGCTTTTACAACAGAATTGTAAAAAAAAAAAAAGCAAAATTATGCTGAGGGAGACTCAATAAATATCTTCCCAGAGAGAATTAAAAGACATTATCAAAATCACTCCCTCTTAAAGCCAAAATCAGGGAACTGGACTGTACTTCTGATGAACCTTGTCATGGTCACATTAGGGGAGATATCAATGTCTTATGGGCACTGGAGTTCATTGGGAATGAGGAAGCAAGAAATTTGGACCGCAGTTCCCATGACCTATCACAGCTGTGTAGAAGTTGGAAAATGTTGAAATTATTTTGAATTATTTTAGACTTTAAAAAAATTTTCCCATGATATCCCTCCAGAGAATGAGTGTGAATTTTTGCATAGTGATTGCCTCGCACAAATGTGAGTTCTGGCTGCAATTACAAATGCATTTCACAGAAGATATTTTAATGTTGGCTTTGTGCACCTAATATGATCTGCTTTGCACATTGATATTTAGCTCAGCTGAAGATAAATGCAGCCTCACAATCTCACAAGCCTCACAATGCAGCCTCTGTCCTGTTTTGGATCAGAACCTTGCAAAACCAGAATTGTACACAATTTTAACCCTGGGTGGGTTTCCATCCAGTTTTCTTGTATCACCACTCTATTGCATTAGTGATGTTTGAGATACTGCACTGAGTAAAATAATGAAGTTAAGATGTTCTTAAATCCATGGGACAACCTCACAATGAATAAACACAATCATAACTCAATAGAGTTGCACAGACTTTCATACCACAGTGTAGCAAAGGGCTCCATTTTATGATCTAATAAACTATGTAAGAGAGAGCTGCAGAACATACACAGAATCCCTGGCATTTACTTCCCTGTCTCCCTTCTTACCCTTTTGATTAATTTCTTGCAGCATAACTAAACACATTTTTTCTTTTCCTTTCCTTTGCAGATATACCGGGGCCTTCCACAGCCAGACAGAACAGATATAGCACTTTTAGGCTGGCTCCAGAAGACTTAGACTGTGTTTGACTGCCACCCTTTTGGATAAATATTTTGGGATTCAGGATGAATAAGACAAGGGCTGTTAATGATGTTTTTCATTTCCTTATCAGCAAGAACTGGAGCTCAAACCGAAGCTTTCCTATGAACATTTCTAATCAGTGCATGAACATCACTGACCTTACTGTCTTTCTGGCCACCTCTTACAGCTTGGAGACTGTTCTGGGCATTGTGGGAAACATCTGTCTGATTGCTGTCATTGCTAGGCAGAAGGAGAAGGCCAATGTCACCAATATCCTGATTTCCAACTTAATAATTTCAGACTTGTTTATGTGTCTTGTCTGCCTGCCTTTAACTGTTGTTTACACCATGATGGACTACTGGATATTTGGAGAAGTCATGTGCAAAATGACCTCTTTCACTCAGTGCACAACTGTGACAGTGTCAATACTTTCCCTTGTCCTTATTGCTCTGGAAAGACACCAGCTCATCATAAACCCAACTGGCTGGAGGCCAAATACCTCCCAAGCCTATCTAGGAATTGGAGTGATTTGGACTTTAGCATGTCTCATGTCCCTACCCTTTTTGACCACCTCCATCTTGTCTAATGAGTTGTATGAGCAGCTCTCACACTTCATGAATTTTTCCACTGATAAGGCAATATGTATCAACTCGTGGCCTTCTGAGCAGCACAAACTCATCTACACCACCATTTTACTGCTCTTGCAATATTGCATCCCTCTGTTCTTCATTATCCTTTGCTACCTGCGTATCTACTTACGCCTGCAGAAGAGAAAGGACATGTTTGAGAAGAGTGAATACAGCAACAGAGCAGTCCAGCTGAGAAGGATAAACATTTTGTTAGCATCCATGGTTGCTGCTTTTGCTGTTTGCTGGCTACCACTGCATGTTTTCAACACCATCGTGGACTGGAATTACAAAATCATTTCGCCTTGCCACCACAACCTGATCTTCTCACTGTGCCACCTGGTAGCTATGGCTTCCACCTGTGTCAACCCTGTTATCTATGGTTTCCTAAACAGCAACTTCAAAAAAGAAGTGAAGTCACTGATTCTGAGCTGCCAGCATAATTCAGTCACTGCTTCAATGGAAGAATATGATCATTTGCCTTTATCCACCATGCAGACTGAAATTTCCAAGGGGTCACTGATGTTGAACTGCAGGCACAATTCTATCTAATGAGCAGAAAACATTTCAGAAGGATGCACTGACACCACACACCAATTATTACCTGTGGGTATATAAAGCAACTGGTGATGCCACAGTTGGGATGTGAACAGGAACCCATCACTACCTGATATTTAGAAGAACAAGCAAAGTAATGTTGTAAATGTTCACAGTTGCTGCTGTGGTGCACAGGTTTTCGTGCCAATGGGGTGGCACAGACACTGAGGAGACTGGGCTGATGTGTAAGCAGCTGCTTAAGATCAGTAACAGCTGTGGCTGCACAGAGGCTGACACGAGGCTTAGCAGTGAAACTCGTATCTCTACCATGGCTGCAGTAGAAAACCAGATTTCCAGTTTCAGCACTGCAAGCTGCCAAAAGTTGTGTTGAAGACTCTCAGTTTTTCAGTATTAGTAAGATTTTTATTCACAGCTGACACACCAGTGGAAGAGAGATATGTAAATACCAATTTTTTTTTTTTTGCTTTGCCAGCTCTCACAGTCCATTTAGTAACAGTAATCTTTCAGATCTTCACATAAACAGCTGCCCATTTCTATGAAACTTCACTCTTGCCATAGGCTTGAGAATAGTCATTGCCTCTGCAAGTAGAGACAAGGAACAATGACCCTGGCGTGTAAAGAAGATGGTCACTTATGAGGGATGGCAGCAAATGAAAATGTTATTCAATGGATTAAACTCAAAATGCATTGAGATGATACTGAGAACTATTTTTGAGCATGTGAAAAACAGTTGTAGATCTACATGGAAATGAGTCTGGTTGAATTTGTAGTTCCTGCTGCTGTCAATCACAAAGCTCTGCAATGCTAAACCTTCAAGCCATGATGGTGCAAGACGGCCAGATTACAGGAGTTGTTCCAGGACTTGGTAACAACATGACATTCTGCTTCAGCATCTTCTAGGTACTATAGTTACAAAGTAGCTAATTCAGAAGGTCAGAATGAGCATGAAAATCTGTTTTTGGAAATCATGTGTTTCCAGAGTGGATACACTTCCAAAGAAATAAGCATATATGTGGAGAATTTCAATTTTCTTAAAAAACAAAACCTGATATCAGACATCAGTCCTACTCATTGGCATCAGCAACACAGGTGAAGCTGAAATGCCAGCAAATCAATAGAAGGTCAATGAAAATACACAGGTGGAATCTGGGTCAGGCTGAAGCCAAGCCACATGTAAATAGGTAGTACTATCAATTGCTCTAGTAAAATGAAGGTCATATTTTTTCACAGCCGTGTTATTTGTAGCCTTTGTTTATGAAACCTACAAACTGTAAACCCATTTTAACCTCTGGAGCCAGAGAAATTGCTCAGTGACTACTGAGAAACCAAGGCATGCCCAAGAAGGCCATACTGAGGTACAGATTTTAAAAAATCAAACCAAAACAAAACAGGTAGCAAGTGCAAAAAGGAGACCAACCAGTTCAATGCTAATGAAACACTGAAGCATATTCTGTCCTGATTTGCTAAACTGACCTTAGCAGAAGACTGGACTAGGTGGTCAGCTGAGGTAATTTCCAACGTGAATTGTGCTATGATAAGCAGTGGTTGCTTGTTGCAGTCAATAGGTTTTCATGCAGCTGAAGATATCCAGTGTATAGTTATGCAAACAACTAGGAATTCCTTAGCTGGCAGACCTCTGATTAGACAAATTGGTATAAAGATAGGTGAGGAAAAGACTTCTTCCCATGCTGTGAACTGACAGGAATATGGATGCTGAGCAGAGTATCTGAGGACAAGAGCTAAACCCTATGTTATAAGGCAGCAAGAGCTATCAGTAAGTATGGGATCATATCCCCAGCTGGCAGAAATTAACCCCAAGTTAACCCCTTGCCATGATCTGGTGCACAGATTTCAGTGGTAAAACTTGAAATTTGCCCTTGAATTCTTGTGTGTAGAATCTTAATGGCAGAAGCTTTTTTGATGCAGTAGTTCTGGCCTGAACCTGTACATCTTAGAGACTTTGTGTGTGATTACCATTTGTATCTTCCTCAACTACGTGGCAAAACATTTTTTCTTTTTTCAAATGGATTCCAGCTTTCTTTTTTTCTTTGTTACTTGCTATGCCATGCTGAGAAGTTGTTTGCCTTGATTAGTTTGCATGCAATGTGATTTCTAGACTGGGCATTGAGTCTACTAGAAACACAGAACTAGAGGACTCTTATTTTATCTTAGATGCATCTTGAAATTTGCTACTGTAGCCAGAACCCCCATGGGACGTTGAGTAGCACTAAATACAGTAGCTTGTCCTAATCAGTGTGAGTTATATCAAAACTGTGCCATATTGCTTCAGGGCTTAAATACTGTCTCAACTTTGTCATTGTTTTGCATTTAGAATCAATTTAAGTAATTGAGTAATCCTGCCTGGTTTTCGCACTTGTTAGAATTCCAGCATTTAGCTAGCTAAGGTGTCTGTAAAACTATTGTAAGAATAGTCTGCTAAACACAAACACAGAAAAATACCTGATACATTGTCTTAGGTATATAACTTTTCAAGCACCAGTGTCTTAAATGGAAACACAATTACCTTTAGCATTTGCACTTTCACGAACCTGTCTTTGTCACTAGTTCTAAGAGAAAACACTTGGTAAAGCACTTATGGTGTATCAGAGACCTGCCACTAGAGCTGTGTGCTGGCATTGTGCATCAGATCCGAGTTCTTCCTGCAAAGGGTAGAAATATGAGCAAGATCTGACACTCTGTTTAACCATAATTCACATGGCTGTTTGTTTCCACGAACACAAGTAAATACATAAAGCAAGCAGATCCAACTTTACACTAACAGAGGCAAAGACAAACGGATGTTATCTTCCTCTCGTGATTAAGCAAAGTGTCAACTTTGGAGTCAACTACTGTTTATTGCTAACTGACTTTGGACTGGATAAACAACAAGATTTAAACACTAAAAGCCAACAAACTGCACTCGTACATCTAACTGCAAAAATGCAGATCCTCCGAACTCCCAACCAGCTGCAGTCTATCCATCTATTTCCCATCCTGGGATACATGTTTTCCAATCCCCAAAATTTCCCAAGTAACTAAATAAACTTTAACGAAAACCCAGAAAAATAAATATATCTAGGTACCAAAGGACTGAATGTGTAACAGGAAAGGTGCCTGTACCAATTCTTCAATTTGTGCATACACCAAGGCTAATTCTGCTGTGTGCACATGCAGTAGACGATACTGTCCTGTTGGTTTTTAAGAACTGCTGTAGCAAGTGCTCTCTGTTCCTTTGGAAGGCAAAGTCACAAGGCTGGGTGCAATTATGCCTGCATAGTTGAAAGAGCCATTTTATTTGTCACTTTGAGGCTTTATGCAGCCAAGAGAGTCTAGGTTTCTTTGGTCCCAGCAGAAGGTAACAGAACAGAAATAGCTTACATACCTCTTATCCATCTGTAAATAACAGATAATGTTAATGTGTAAGAAGCATTGAGCATTTTTGTGTTCATTGTGTACAGTGATGGTTTTGGGTATACTCTTTAAAGTTCTGCTACTGAGTCACAAAAGCAATGTTGGAGAAATAGGCAGGAGTTGTGCAAATCATGAGTTCCTACAATTTTAAGACCTTACACTGCCTTTTTTTAAAAAAGTTTTTCATAGTCTTGCCTCTTGTGACACATTATAAGAAGACAAGGTTTTCAGAGCAAGAGAACAATTTATTTCTGTGATATAAGTAGCACATTATAGGGAATCTTATAGTAACAAATAAAGTAATATTGTCTGTGTCACTTCTCTGCGCCTGCTTCTGTAAAATGATGTAATACTCTTCATATATAAAATACACAAGATTTAGTCCCCAACTAGTGTTTTTCAAGAGAAAACAAGTGTATGGTGTGATAAGAGCCACTGATATGTGAAGGATTAATAATTTGACACATTATTCCGAAGGACAATGGTGCAGTGCAGCCAACAATGGAGGACAGGCAAGTACCAAAAATTCAACATGGAACATTGAAATATTCTGATGCCAGAATTTAAATCATCTTCACAGACTTTTCAGATTGCACAGGAAGCCGGGTCCTTTGTGGCACAGTATCCTGAACCCGGACCAGAACCACAGCCAGAAAGTAGCTGACACTCTGGAATGAAAACCAATGTGAGACATTTAACCAAATTCTACTGAACTTCATAAAATGCTTTGACTGGGTTGAAAGGATTGGTGAATTTCTCTGACCTGTGTTACCTGGCTTGACAGCAAGTAAACCAAGGTACTAGAAATGACTGCAGATTGTGCTATAACCAGGTTTGGTTGCTTACACTTGCACACACAAGGGAAGAGTGCAATAGCAGTATCTGCCTGCCTGCACTGGTGGTGTGTGGCACAAACTGCTGCAGTGGTTGGCAGCAATGTTGTGACAGCCATCAGCCACATCTGCAGGGTAGGTCTGCTTTGTGCAAACACAGAGTGCACACACAGCTGGGCACTGACAGTCTGTGAGAGATTATTGTGAAATAAGATGTCATACCCTGAGGACCACTTCAGAGATCCTTTTGCTTTGACCCATGTGTCTTGTCACAAGCTCACCTGGCATTTCATTTTACAGGCCATTCTCTTCAAGTTTCTAATTGATCAAACACTGGCCTGATTTTCACATTGGTATTGATTCCAATGTAAATAGTTGATGCTTAGCACAATGTGTAATCTGGGTTTATATTGTATGAGCATCAATATTCACAGAGCTTTTATGATCTTCCCTCCCTTTCTCAGTTTGCTTTATAAAGTCACTTCTTTGAACTCAGGAACTCATAAGTAGAATAAGCCTGAGATTTATACTTCTGTACTATGCCTTTCCTGCCAGACAATGGTCATTAGGCCTTAGTCAGAATTATTTTTTTGTCCTTCCAATAAATGCTTATATAAGCCCAGTAGAAGCACAGAGATTTTATGATAGAAACTTGTGTTGAAATTTAATTCCAGAGATGTCTGCCTTTTTTTTTTTTTTAGAACTTTAATTGATGAGACCCACCACCCCTTTGTAAAACAATATTCTGGTAAATAGTGCTATAGTATTCATCCCATATGATAGAAAGTATTTTGTTCAATAGAAATTCCAACACAGATTACCAGATACAATACTAAAAAAAATAGCCATGATACACATAAAATGATGGCATAATACTAATATGAATAAGTAATTTGAGTGGAATATCACAAGATGCAAACTGAGAGTAGAAAGATGGATTTTCAGTCAAAAAGTATGCCAATAGGGAACATGGAACTTGCACAGTAACTTTAAAATAGGACTGGGTTTTGTCCTTAAATTCCCAGATAAAAAATTCTGTCCTTTGAATATAGTAACTCCAATTCATGGATTACTGTGTCCCTTATGCAGTCTATGGGAATAAGAATTCTCTCTGTTGAGAACTAGTGGGCAAATACTACTTCATCACACGTAAGTATTTTTCTTGAGTCCATTTCTACAGGGTGATTGCATGTAAAACACACTTATCCAATGCCATGCCTTTAGTAAGCTAATGAGCATTGATTCATCTGGTTGATAGGCTGACTTAATGACTAAAATTAATTACATGCACCATATATTGCTTTATATTAAAGATAGATTGTAGAAAAGTTCCTGATGTCCTAAAGACCAATGTAAACACTTCTTGAAAGACCTGCATTCACAGCAGAGAGCTGAAAAACACGGGAAAGTTGTGTTCTTCTCAGCATATATGTTAAACTCAAAGGGATTTACACAGTCAAAACTTTTGTTTAAAGTTACAAACACAAAGACTGCTCCAGGAGCATAACGCAAACGAACCCACCCCCAGGGCTATGTTTTGGGAAGGCTCCCAGGCTATAAAAATAGCAGAAGCTGGCTAGCACTGTGGTTTTTAAAACACTGTGGTAAAGGTTTTTAAAGCTGGTGAAATGAACTAATACCACCAATCCCATTTAAAACTCAGCGTGTGCTGAAATCCATCAGGGAAATGCAGCCACACAGTCCCAAATTGCTCAATGTCCTTTCATCATAACCCATATTTCCACAAGCCACCTCAGAAACCTCACACGGCATATGACACAACACACAGGCATTCACAGCCTCACTCCAGACAAGCTCATCTCCCTGAGCAGACAAAGAGGTCTTCTGTTAAACCTACAAACTGCTAATACAGTTCTTCTGTCTCAGAAATAGCCTGTGAAAAGTGGTTCTTGATAGGATGAATATGTTTTCCCTGCCCCGCAAGGAAAAGCTTCATGGCATTGTAGTTGTATTCAGCATCTGGGTGAGTTGCTTACAGACACTCCTAAATAAGGAGCATCTTATTGTTTGTGGGAAAGAAGAAAGGAATTACTTGGAAGCAAAAAACTGTTCTACCTGTATTCAGAGCAACTGGCAAAGTATTTGCAAACAAACCCCTGATCCAGCACATGCTCAATTATTTGCACTGCAGAATGAATATATTACAATACAGATTTGCAAAGGTTAAGGTTTAAGTGAGGACAATTTGAGGTTTTGTGCTTCATAACATTTTCACTGATCAGTTTTCCACAAACCACAATTGGTTAGAATTACAATATGCAAAGCATTCCAGGATTAAAATATACATAAGATCTATCATAAACACACAGTTTCTCAGGATCTGGGCCTTGGAACAAATGTACACAGTGCATTTTAAAAATAAGTTCTTAAGAAAGCTGATTTTTTGTTTTGAAAAATTTCAAACAACAACTAACAAGGACAAAAAAATAGTCCCTCATTCTGCAAACAGGTTGAATGCAGTAAAAAAAAAAGTTTACTTCAAATTATGTGAGGAATAAGAGTGGTTTGGTGTTAAATATCCTACTGTCCAGCACTTTCTAGCTCAACACATTAGTTTCACTAGAAAGAACAAAAAGGAAGAGTAATGGTAAACACTACAAAGGACACATGAATGCTCTGTTGTAACTGGTAAATGGTGTGGTTGTGGCAGTTCCGAACTGCTGAGAGTTTTGCTTTAAATAAGAAGGAACGTGCCTTTGTTTCAACCAGCTTAACTCAGGATCAATTTTTATAGATGGAATTCACCTGAAAGACATAGTAGGCAGCATCTGAGCACACAGAGAGAGTATTTGAGCTTAAAGGACAGGTTTAGGACATTAACCATAATCCTCTTGTATCTAGGAGATCATGCAAAGTCTTTATCAGTTTTTTTTAGACTTGGAAACAAATCAATTGATGCTGTTGCTATGATTCAGCCATCAGCTTGACTAGCTGCATTCACTTTTGTCTGTGTAGTCTGTTATTAATGTAGGGAATGAAAATAACCACTCTGGTGCTTATTTTAAGCCTACTTATCAGCAGCAATCTCCTATTTTATACGAAGAGCAAACACTGTTTAATATATCCTTTTATAACTAAATACAAATTACTAAGAGGTATGGGGTCAATAAGCGGTACCAGCTTCCAGGAACATCCATTCTTTATCAAACTTCTTTTTTTTTAATAGCATTTATGATATCTATTCCGGAAAACACTGTCAACTGTTTTAATAGAGGTTTACAAATCACTGCTTTGTTAGGAAGGAATGTCTGTGTTGCATCCTCCGTTAATATGCTTCAGTTGTAAATAACTGCCAGCAGCATCTCCTACAATAAACTCCAGGCCTCCCAGTGTCATGATGATACACAGAAATTAAATGTAGGCAAATGCTCTTAATTTCCACCTGCAGGAACACATGAGCTGGAACATCACTGTATGTTTTCCTAGATACCACAAGGACATGCATGGATGTTCACACACACAGTGCAGACACAGCCACAGACCTGCTCTTTGACACACACAGCAGTAGGGATGTGCAGATAACTAATTGTTGGGAACAGAATACACTAACAAATTAAGTAGGTGTACACACTGCCTTGCTCTTCTCAGAACCTTGAAGACACAGGCAGGCAATTTTGGTCATCCATGTGTGCTACAAATACAGCTTGCTACTGCTGCAGAAGCTGTGCAGGGAAGTGAGGAGGGGTCTTAACATGCACTACCCAAACATCAGCTACTCATCACTCCAGTGAGAGTGCCAGGGAAGGGCATGGCCTTGATGCACATCTGATGGAGCAGGGTTTTGGGAGGCACAGGATGGACAGCTCCCATTCTGCAGGCAGCAACAGGGGCTGGGAAGGTGAATGGCTCATCAGCGGTGGCAAAACCAAGACTATTCCCACATGGTCACAGCAGGATTTCAGAGGGACCAGAGAAGTGACACAAAGTGACACAAAGCAGAGGTCTTGAGGCTCCTAGGCAGGGCTTTGAGGATCCTTTTTTAGAGTAAAGATGCCCAAGCTCCATCTAAATCTAATATTGAATTCAGCTCCAAGGTGACATGCTGAAGTCATGCAGGGAGCTTGTACCTGAGCAGCCATTGAACCCAGTCCTATACCAGCACACTAATCAATAATCTACTTCCACCTTAACCATGCCTAAATCACTGAAAACTGCAGCTCCAACACGTTCAATCCAGAATAGACTCAGGGGTAAGAGCGCTGGAAAGGAGATGGGGATGTACAAGGTGACCTGAATAAGTATGGGCAGTAACACAACTGGAACAATTAAAATGATTCCCTTTCTTGGGGAGTCACTTGATTTTATAATTAACTTAGTTTGAATGAGTTTATTTCTTGTAGCCTCTCTAGTACTAATGAACCACCCAGTCCCTGAGGAACACCTACCTGTGCAGAATTTGATAGATATGCTTTCACACAATTCTAATTCTTATTTGGTTAACCATTAGACCTCCTCAATTCTATCTAAAGAAAGCAAAGGTCTTGTATGCTCTATCTCCATAAGCAGAGGACCCAATATGTACAGTGAGCTGAAGACAGGTCTGATTTTTTCACTTCGTTAACATCGGATAACATACAGTCCTGCTTTCTGCAAGAGACAGCATAAGTCAGTGTGCAATTATACATGATGGATCTAGGCATCATGCTGGTCTCTTCTCAGCTTTCCCCTCACTCACTTGTTCATCACCCTGTGGACTGTGACAGTACATCCCAGCAGAGCTGGGAATTGCATAGCTGAACTGGCATGCATTTAAAAAGTAAGACTTAAAAAAATGAATATTATTTTAAAACCCAGGTTTGTTATTTTTAACTTTGTCTTATCATTGATCTAGTTACTGCAGTGAAGAATTATAAAGAATTTTATCATCACAAATAAAGAGACAGTGACTCTCAGTGACAGGGAAAAAAAAAGCAGAGGGGAATGTTGGGGACTGGGATTTCTCAGATGAGCTTTACCACCAAAGTCAACATTTGGTCTAACTAAACCCACAGTGCCTGGATTTGTACTTTACATATTCTGAGGGGACTGTGATCAGAAACTTCACAGAAACACGGAGCAGCTGAAGATGCAAGGGACCTCTTCATGGTACCTTTTCCAACCCCAGAGCTCAAAGAGGGTTGCCACAAGCAAGATACTCAGGACTGTGTTTGGATGGGGTTTTAGTATCTCCATGGATGGAATTCCACCACCACCCTGGCCAACTTTGTTCCAGTGCCACCACCATCGTGCACAGGCAAATTGTATTGCTGCTTCATTGCACTGTCTTAAGCTAAAATCTTCAGCACATGAAAACTAGCAGCAATTACAACATCTGCAGAAATTGCAATGGGATGTGACTGGTTTACACCTACTGTAAGTCTGTCCACTACTTTGTTTTTTTTCAGTCCAAGTTTCTCACTAGTATTTGATATTGAAAATTCAGCCCTAGTTCAGCTGCTGGCTCAGGCTGCCCATCTAGGATCACACTAGCTTGCAGACAACTGTTTAAATTTTATTACCAAATACTGCCTTTTAACTTATTGAGATTTAGACCTAACTTGCATGATTCTGTTTCCTTAAAACAGTTGATTTTGTTTGGTGGAGGTATCTCAGTGGACAGTACTGAATGTATAACTGCATTGATACTAACTCCAAAACCTAAGATAGAACAAATAGATTTTTTTTTACTAAAATATGAATAAAACACTTCAATGACCAACATTATTAGGAATCTCTGAGCAACTCTCCTTTCAAAACCTGTTACATGTTGCTTTATTCCATATCCTTGCAAACCTTCAAGATTTAACATGTGTTTTCAATTTTGCCATTTATATCTGGCAGATTTTTTTCCTGTTGGGTACCATATGAAGTTCATGGCTGTCATTTGCCAGGGTATTCTGGTATAGGGAGATGGCAGCCAACAGCAGGAGTGAAGGTCATGTCTGATACTTTCACAACAAAGGAAGTGCTTGTTTTGTGTTACTTTGAGGAGATTATCCCTGCAGTTCTTTGAGAAATGGAGTGGATGCTTACTCCAGCAAAACACCAGGTTATCTTTTCTTTTGCTAGGATCCTATTTTTTAAAAGCAAGTTTTTTCCTAAGCTGCCCTGATTAGATAGTACTAATAATATTAAACTAAATTGGTTCCTTGGGAGATGTCCCAATTAAATGGCTATCCTAATTAAGCACATCCTGATTAAGCAAAAGATCCTATAATTATAATAATAGCATGTAATAAAAACTGGCCCATAGTTCTGTGCAGACAGAAAGCATTTTGCAAGCCTTATTTACAGGAACCACTTTATCCAGTATTGAAACACAACCAGCTCTTGGGTGAAATGCAACATCTGTTTAACAATGTGCAGTAGAACTAAACAGGCCTTCAGACCAGGAAAATGAAAAATTCTTCCCCATCTGACAATGTTATGATAAAGCAGAAGGTACTCAGCATGTAATTTGGATGAAGTATTTTCACTGATCTTAGCAGAATTGCTGCGGTATTTACAATTGCTTCCCATTATCACAAGTTCACTAAAGAGGGGGTATTATAGAAGCTTCTAACAAATATTTAAACTACATACTAAATGAAGGAAAAGTACCCCACATTGAACTTTTGCCTTCTAAGTTCTGAAAAGAAAAATCTCATTCCTATATTGCCACAATGGAATTTTTATCAACATTAAACACCAAGGAGAGTGCAGATCCAGAAGCCAAATAGAGTCTGGTAGAAGTACTAAGTGTGAAAAGAGTTTTCTCCAACCAGCTGTAAAGCTGAGCTCCTGACCCTCTGTAGTTATTGCAAATATATGCCATGTTTTTTCAGCACTACCGTGCCAGAGGGAATTCTGATTGTGTGTTTTGGATGCTGTTCATGCTCCAGCTTGCCTAATTGTATTCGTCTGGCTTAGTTCCTCTCTTGATCACAGTGGAGTAGGACAACCACATATTTTTAGTTTGTCCTACACAGCACTGCAGAGAAGATGTTGAGTAATTCTCAGTAAGCAATGAGTTGAATAAACAAACATAAACAAATATATTTACTTATTAAAATTACCCCTTTTTTGGCCTCCTAGTGACAAAAGAGCAGAAACAAGGAGTTAACATGAACCTTAAGTGTCAGCTGACAATAACTGAATGAATATAAATGTTGGCAGTCATCAGCATAAGGTAAATTATCACTGAACAGGAAAACTGGTGAAGTTCACCACAAACCATTATTCCACAGAGTACCTAAAACACCTCCCTACATTTTCCCTTATTGTCCTGCCATTGTTATGTCTGAGCATTTGAGGGCTATAGAGACATTACGTTATTAATTATTCAATATAAGTTCAATATTTTGTGGATGTAGAGTTTTTAAGCTATACACCATAACATTGAGGAGCAGAACCTGGTCCTTGCATAAATTCAGGAGTACATATAATGCAAGTTCACAAGCTGCACTGAGGTACTGCTCTCCACAATATCAAGAGAGATGCCCATCTATGATACTTCTGAGGTACCAGTGTAAAATACAATAGTGCCCTTTGAAGGAAACAAGGAGTGCTGGTGCTGCTGGAGGATGATGACAATGTTGTCCTCTCAGCATCACCATGACCTCCCAACACAAGTCAGTTCTCAGAAGTGCAAATGCAACTTGAGGATGTGTTGTAAAGCAACGTAATTGCAATTACTGCCAAGAGTGACTCTATACAAGGATGTAAGGCAGAACACAGAGACCCACACTGAGGAAATATCTACAGAAACCAGAACAGGCTGCAAAGTAAGATTACTAGGATCAGAGAAACAGCCAATCTATATACCAACAATGATTAAAAGAGCTTCACTGTTCAGGATGGAATTGACATTTGTATCTGCATCAGGCAAATTAAATTAGAAAAAGAAAACAGTTGAGGTAAGGTAAAAGGGCAATGTTAAGATGAAAACAAGCTAAGTCTGGACTTGAAACTGAAAGGCGTCCATTGAGGTACCTTCTAACCATGTTAACCCTTCAGAATAAAATCCTGGTTAGCCAGTAAACAGACTTACCTGGTGCTGTAGCAGATGATAGGTCTAAATCAGCTCTTAAATTCTGTGCTCTGCTGCCAGGTTGCCATATCTGGCTGACTGCTGCAATCTCAATTCCAGCCTTGCTTGAAGTCTCCTTCCTTTATCCCAGCCTCCAAATCACTAACTCTACATGCCTTAGTATGCCCTGCAATGACAAATTACAGAGAAAAAATAAAGACATTTGCAGAAGCTGCCTGCAGGCAAGATTCCCCAAGATACCATTAGCCTAGGCTAAGGAACTAACATCAAGCCTTTTTAAGGAACTGACATAAGCCTTCAGGCGGTTCACAACAGCACAACAGTCACTTCCCTTCAGGTAAAAGCAGAAAATCTTTCTTTTTAAACACCTTGATGCTTCCAGATCACAAGACAAATAATTCTGTAAGTAACAAAGGTCTCAGTATAGGGTACTAAAAAACGCCAAAACCAACCTAAACAAAAAAAAAAAAATCCCAACAAAACAAACCCAAATCAAAAGAACATTAACAACACATTAAAGAACTTCTAGTTAGATCTCCAACAATAACAACACCGTGGGGAAATGCACTTCAGTAGCAAAGACTAAACTAGTTTCTAAACTAGCAGTTTTCCCTGCTTCTTTTCAGAGTAATCTTCCCAAACAACTAACCTGTTAGCTTCACGTCCAGTTCCTTAAATAGGAAAAAAGCCAAGGCCAAGTCTTCTGGGACCCTCCCTACCATCCCTAAATCAGTTATCTTAGATAGCATTACACAAAGTTACCTTATTCCATGGCCTGATTCCTCAGGTGGTGATTTTATACCAAGGTCCACAATGAACTGCAATCACTGTTCTTGAAAAGATACTTTCAGTGAAATGTGGTGCAATATTTTGCAAGCAGTAATAAAACCTTTTAACAATCCTGAACGTAGGGCAAAGGTTATGGCAGACAAAGTGGAGCTACCCCAGCAGGAGAGGATGGAAGAGTGTTTTATTTAAAAAAGCCTATTTCCAGGCAGCAAGGACTTGCCCAGCCTAAGGGAACTAAAATCTGGTTAAATTAAAAGCAGATGTTTAGCTGCTCTAAAGCAGCTGAGCACCATCAGAGTCAATGAAAGAGGGTTTCTTCGTTCAGACTCTGCCAATGCATTATCATGGGGGAAGCTGGGCCAAGGCTCCATCCCCATCCTGGTCTTGGCAATTTTGAACTATCCAGAAGTACATGTAGTTAGCAAATTATTTCATTCTTCATTTCACTGAGCCATTCTGAACTGTGACGTCAGGCATGAACAAGCAGGTTGTTTTTTCTACAAACAGCAAGTGTATCTGTGTTACAAATTATCCTTGCTCTGTCAAAATTGTGATCCTTTTCCACTTACTGTTCTGCTTAGATTTTAATTGCTAAATGATTCCATGACTGCTGACAATTTTGTCCTTAACTCAGGATCTCATTTTTATAAATTGGAATTAACCTTAATAATGCTGTCCACTAATCAGGCGAATCTGCCGGTTTTTTTCTCCAAATCTGCTGTTTTGTCTCACAGTATAAACGTTGAAGTTTGTTCGGTCATATCAATAGCACTCTTGAAGGATAGAAAAAAAGCTAACATTTTCATTATTGCACTAGAAAAGGTAATGCCTGTTTTCTTTAATAGGCCTTTTGTTAAATTGTAAGAGCTTCATAATTTGAAGCAAATTTTCCTGGCTGCTTCACACACCTTTGGAAAATTGTGCCCTGTTCCTCCTGCTGCTGTGACAGAAATGTTATTATTACAGTGGTTGTCTCGGGAAAGGGCATGAAAGACCAGAAGAAATTTTATCTATGGATTGGGACCTTAGCCTGTATGAGCTGGGCTTTCTATTTTTTTTCATTGAGCTGGGTTCAGATTCTGGGAGGCCTGGTGCTAAGCCAGGTGGCAAAGATTTGTTTGTGTTCATGGTTCTGCTCTTCTGCTCATGGAGACTGAGTGACTATGTGCCACTTATTTTAACTGTCTTTAACTTGTTTCACCTCTTGGGTCATCTCTGTGGATCATCTCTGCCAGGAGGAGAAACAGACACACAGAGTTTATGATCTAGTCACAGTTTGTATGTCACCAGTACCACCAATCTCACAACTGCAACTCTGAGACACCCTTAATTAATACATTGGTGTTAAAAAACCCTTCTGGTGTTCCCAGGTAACAGCAACATCTGATCACATAGCCTGTGTCAGAGCAGCGTCAGAGCATAAGGAGAGGCAGACTTCATGCTCCATAACCATCCAGCCTCTGCCCTAAACAGCAAGAGAGGCTCAGCTCCTCAAACAAGAGAGGCTCAGCTCTCAGAGCATGGTCAAGACTGCAAACTGAGAAAATACTTCTAGAACTGTGCCCTCATATTCACATGAAAATCCTCTAGGCTTTTCACAGTACAGATCTTGTGTTGCATATATTTACAGGACAGGCAAAACACAGACTACAGGAAAAGCAGGACCCAGGTAGTGATCTGCTAGAATTTGCAATGAGACATCCAACTGTGTCCATTCAAGATGCTGTGATTCAGCATCTACTTCTGTTTATTTACTATGACAAACACTTGACACACATACATTCATTTGAGGTGCTTAGCTTCTACCCCTCTTACTAAAGTAAATGGGAGAAGAAAGTTTTGTGCAGCTCTCTGCTCCAACCATAGGCTGTGATCTCAAGAACATGGAGAAGAACTCAAGAACTGGACCCCAGAAATCCAAGAGAACTTTGACAAAATCCATGGTGCTCAGTCCTAGCATTGAATCTGTCCAGACAAATCATCTACCAGGACTGGAGCCCAGACTGTTATGTTAATAAATGTTTCTAAAGTGTGCCATTTCTGGGATAAGGTTTCTATTCCCTTCACACACGACATCAAGGTCTCACTGATAGCTGCATGCTAAAATTATCAAGAAACAGGAGTGTGTTTTTTTCAACTGGTTTATTCTAGAAGCAAATGGACAATATTTTAAGAACTACATTGCAAGTTCAGTCTTGACCCCTGGGACTTTTTAGCCTTGAGCCCGGATGTAATAACTTCTGTCTTAAGACAGAAATGTTATGCTTGGTAAGATGTCAGTCTCAGCACAAATTTTTAAGACTTCACAATATAATGTCCCCACTGATCATCAGGTGAGGGAAGTATCATAACAAGTGTTCTAACAAGGATTAGTGGGATAAACTGACTTCATTAAACTGACTCACAAGCAAGTATTTTTAAAAATAATTTTGGCTGCTCTTTAAAAGGCTGCTGGCTCTTGAAAAGTAGGACCTGTGCTGGTGTCAAAAGAATTATTCAGATAACACAAAAAAGGTGGTGTGTAAATACCTCCAAGTAAATACCTCTTGAGCAAGGTATGTTTCTTCTGCATGATTATCATAATGACATCCAAAACTCACTGTGCCAGATTTATGTATCAGCAGGACACAATCATAAATACAAGATGCCTTTCAAACACTGTGACATTCCCTTCCTGCAGATGGCTGGAAATGTTCTTAGATACAATATTTGCAATTAGCTTGCTGATGAAATTAGTGCTCTGAAATGGTTAGTTTTATAGATGCCCCTGTTACTCCCTCTCTGGATATTACTGCTTTAACCTCTTTAAAACCTTGGCTGAGAGAACTTTCTTAGGACTGCAATATTGAGAGTTCAGGACAGACTAAAAAAATATAGCCCAGCACAAGCAGTGAGAAGATGTGGAGTCATCTGGTGGGTGATTTTTCTGTAGCTCTGATGAACTGCATCCTAATCCCTGCAGTCCCACTGCTGCCCCTGAACTGGTCACTCCCCTGTGTTTCTGCTTCAGTAAAATGAGGTGCCACTTACTGCCTTCCAGCCCTCTGCCCATGGCACAGGACATGCTGTGGGAGTGCTCAGAGTCACCACTATTCCCAGTGGCCAGTTCTGGTACCTCCTTTTTTAAGCATGAGTAATCACCATTCTTGACATATGCTGCTGTGCTTCTCTCATTTTACCAGCAAGAATTTGGGGCATGTGATTTAGGAGAAATCCCTCCAACTACTGTTCCTGAATTTCCCAGGAGAACTGCCCAAATGCACACACTGCTGAGGACACCTGCCCCTCACCCACTGACTGGAAGCACATCAGTGATGGGAAGGATCCATCAGTAATACAGGGACTTCATATCAGGGTCTTGGGGGAATCCCATACATCCAGGGCGCTGTTGCTTCAACCTAGTTTGCCACTGTTCACTGCTTTGTGCCACTGAGATGTGAGAGAGCAAAGTTTCTTCCATAATGGGCAAGCAGGAAATTGAGATTTTGATGAAGTTTCTACTCTCTTCGCACCAAAGCCCATCAATGTCTCAGGCTGGTTTTCACCTTTCATGGACAATAAAGTAATTTGCTTGTAACAAACAGCTGCTCATCTGAAAGAGGACTGGCATGAATCATAGCGGAGGCATGAATCAAAGAGGACTGGCATGAAAAGCTCATGTTCATTTTTGAACACTGCACTATGCCCTGATTAATTGGCAGTGGCTTATGGTTTTATCAATAGGACACACTCCCTGGAAGAATGACACATTTCTGAGAAATCCTCAACAGACCCAAGCATGCATTATTGATGAGCTAGGAGAAAATCATCTGGGTACTTTTACAAACCCAAGCTTTAAATCAGTTTTGCTGAAAGTCTTTTTGATTATGTTCCCCCTGAAATACATTTCCCCTGAAGCAAAATCTTTAAGTTATGGCCAAGCCTGCAGCTTAGGAGACCTGTACTCCCTCCTTGGTTCTGTGTCAGATACGTGGCGCCCATCGCACCACGGAGATCGATTTTAACTGTATGCCTGAAGATCGTGATTACTCTTTAGGTAGTCTCACAAAAAAATGAAAAGTGTTCAACTGCTGCCAACTATCTTGGCTGTCCAGTAGTGCTCCCTCATCCCTGCAGTATTTGCAGACCTAGTTTGGAGAACTTTTCCATCTTCTCCTGTTTCCTGCAGGGGTATTTTCTGTGCTTGCGAGGATTCAATTAATGCCATTGATGTGGAATGTTGCTCCATTCATCACTGGACACAGCATCTAATGAATAGGATAATCTAATTCTCCCCAAATAAATATGACACCAAATTAAAAGGGTTCATAAACAGCCTCCAAAACAAGTGAGTTTGTTTCAATTTATTGTGTTTTAAATTGTACTGGATCCCTCAAGTACCAACCTAGCTATAAACAAACCAGTGACTGAGTTTGAGAGTTTATTATCACTAATGTTTGCCTTTATTTATACTAGATTTGAGTGTTAGCATTAGCTAGAGAACAGAAAAAGAGAGGTCATCCAAATGCCACAGTTTCTAGCCACAATTTTCCTAAACCAGTGAGAGAGCTTTAAGGAACAATGTAGTCTAGACAATTATTTTTGCTGTGTTTACTGTCACTAAAACATTCAACAAAGTAATTATGACCTATCATTAGAACCATGACAAAAGTTCACCAGGAAACCAGAAAAAAGTTGGAATGCCTAGTGGCTGGTGTAAAAAGACACTCCTCACCCCATCTTCCACCAAAACCCAAAGCACAGCTCTTCTAAGGTTTTGTCTGATATAATTTTATTTGGGAGCCAGCTGTTAGAAAATTTATTGCATATATAAGACAGATGATCTTGTCAAGCTCTTCTCTGAAGGTAGCCTGGTTTTCAGTATCCTGCCTTCTCTGACCAGTCTTTCCAGAATACCTGGCAGGAAAGGAGACAATTAGTGTGGTTGTGGATTTCTTACAGGGTGATCTAGATGAAAGAGAAAGAGAGAGAATTTACAGACTTAGTGTGATGCTTAAAAAGTACATTATATTGGCGCACCAATTTAACTGTAGACTACCTGGTGCTTCAGAAAACCCCCATCTTGTGCTTTACTGCTTGAAAATCCTATTTATTTAACAGTTTCTATAATGGATTTTAAACACTTTCCTGAAATAAATCAATTTAGCTTCATTACAGAGAGTCCCATGAAGTAAAGATGTATGTCTACATGGCTTTTACAGTTAGCACATTGCCCAGGGTAACACAGCTGTGGCTTAGAAACCCAGGGCTGTCATGCCTGCAAAGCAGAAAACTGTCTTGTGCAGGGGTTTTCTTTCAGTCCCAGAAGGAAGACAAGCAGTGAGGAACAAGTGAACTTCCCACAGAATCACAGAATGGTTTGGAAGGGACCTTTAAAGGTCATCCAGTTTAGGCCTCTTGCAATGAGCAGGAACATCTTCTACCAGATCAGGTTGCTCAGAGCTCCATCCAACCTGAATGTTCCCAGGGATGGGATATCCAATACCTCTCTGGGCAGCCTGTTTCACTTCTGGCAAGGCTAGAAATGGACATCAGCTGTAGCTGTACTTTTCCTGTTTCTTGTGGGAACCTTTGGGGATCCATTTAAACTCAGACTCTGGACCTCCAACACTGATCTCTTCTGTTAGTGAAGATTGCTAGTGACATTTAAAGCAATGACTCTCCCCTCCCTTTTTGAAAAACATCAGCCTTTATTTTGGCTAAAATAACAAGGGACCTTTCAGCTCAGTGGCTAAACCGAGGAATTGAGGGGGAAACTGTGGTTCTCTGGCTTGAACTAAAATAGAAATTTAGGAGATATTTCCGAAAGTAAAATTTATGTTCTCAGGCAAACTGAATATTAAAATTTTCCCTCCAAAATGTCATGTTTAAGCTTCAGATTAACAAAACGTTTTAATAATTGTTTTTCAGCTTGAATCAGCTTTAAAAATAAAGTTGCCATTTTAAAATCAATCCATGTAAATGTTGACTTTCATTTCCCCCCCTATTTTTCTGCCTGACATCAATTCATAAGCTCAGTTAAATTTCATTTATATCCACCAAATGCCTTTTTTTTTTTTCTGTGAATGCAGTACTGCCAATAATATTTTTTCCCAGTGCTGACTGTGATTCTATGCTTCCCTAGACCATTGCTACTCATGACTCAGTTCCTGTTTGGACTGTAATTCAATTTCAGAGCACACTGCCATCTATAACTCCAAAGAGCAATTTCAGCTGAAATCCTAAATTGAATTACAGATTCATATTGCATTGCTCACTATTTATTAATAATATTGTGCCTCCAACATATCCTGTTCTTCATTACCACAGAGAGAACAGTACTCGTTCCTCTGCGTGATCCAGAGCTATTTATTTCTCCAAATGTTAGGTTTCTCCATGTACAGAACCTACAGACATCTGTGTTTCTTTTGTAGTAAGTACTTTTACCCAGCCAGAAATGCAGAAAAGGTTTCTTAGGACTATACTTGGATGTATCATATGACTTCTATAACACAGAAAAATACCACCATAAGTATTTCTTTGCAACTGGAAGAATGCAAAGTATTATGGGATAAAGTCCCTGTGAACTTTGAACTCCCATACAGTGACACTCTTCAGTGCTGGGATCACAACTTTCAGTCAGAAATGCCAACTCTAAGACTCCAGCAAGTCCAAGTCATGATAGAGACCCAGCATAGCGAACTGAGATTTGCAACAGCAAGGAATGTTGGGGAAACAGAAACACAGCTTGAACAAGTTATACTTCCTTCCAAACAGGAGCCTAGCTCCTCAGGATTGGCTGTTTCTGTCTTCTCAGAGGACAGTCAGATGCAAACACCTAATTATTAATTCTTTTCTGCAGCCTAACATAAGGGTTTTTGTGAACAAAAAAAACTACTGGCAATTTCTTGGAACCCCAGGGATGAGTTCTTTGGGTTCAAGTGTATGACATTGGAAGACTGAACAATAATTACTTACAAGGCCAATAATATTTGTGAGGGTGGGAATTGAGGTGACCTTGTTTGCATGTGATCTGAGGAGAAGAGTTTGCTCCACTGTGTCAAACAAAACATCTCTTGCTGCTGCAGCATCCCAGGCATGGGGATTTTCTGCAGTTTTTGACCCCAGACACTAAAGAAGTGAAGAGTCTTTGGAGTCAGCTCAGGCATTTGGGTTCAAGGCAGAAGTTGAAGGAAAGCCTGACAGGTCTTTGGCACACTCCTATCTTAGCATCTTACAGTTTGCTGCTATCTTCCCAGCAAAGGAGATTCCACACAAGAACCCTTGAGGAAGGTGTATGTTTTATTATCAGATGGCCACCTTGCCAGAAAAACAGGCTGCTTCAAGACAGCCAAGCATGACACTGGGAGACTCCATTATGCCATCTGGATGTCTGTGGCAGGCAGTATTTAAACACTGCAGCATTTTACATTAATACATCAACCCTAATTTACCATTAATTTATTAATTTAAGAATAAAAAATAATCAGCAGTTTCCAATCAGGAAGGCTCTCACCTGCCCAGCAATAAGGGTGCTCTGCCCTTGAGCCTCCCTTCAGCCCAGCCCAGAACAAATAGTGGAGCCATCCATGATAGCACAACCCACCTTCCTTTGCCCGGGCCACACGCTGTGCTGCTCTGTGTTTTGGCAGCCCCACCCTCAGCTCCGAAGGGAAGTGCTGTCTGGGCAGCCTCAAAGATGCCCCAGTGTCAGCTCTGGTGCCCCAGGCAAGGCTCTGGCCCTGGCCACACCCCAGCCCTGGATTTCAGCAGCCTACAGCAGCTGGGGTTCCCTCTGTGCACTGATGAGGAAACCGCAGGGAGAAAGGAAGATTGAACATCTTTCTCAGATTATTTCCTGCCCTTGAAACACTTTTCTTAACATGAGGAGATGGTAAAGAGATCTCCCACTTTGCCTGGCTAAGATATCTGCTATTCTCTTCTCCCACTTCCTGACAGGAACAATGTTCTTCTAACCTCAGTTTGAACACTTAAACATATTTTATCCAAAAAATTACTCCAAACTGTTGCAAAACAGAAATACAAGTGAAGCCAAACCAATCCAATCTTTTCTTTATTTCTCCAGAAGTTGCAGTGATGACACACCTCTTAAGAAGCAGGGCCTCTGCTTGCCTGTGGCTGGCCACCTGGGTTTCAGGTCACATCTGCTCTGTGTTTCTGGGAGAATTAAGCAAGACTAAATGAGGTCATCTTCCTCTGCAATAGAAACTCTCAAGGGTGAAACATGAAGTATGTACATTAACATCTTATCTGGAACAGACTTCTGTGAGTTTTCCAGGTATCAGGAACAGAGGTAACACTTGGAGACAGCTATTCCTAGGTACACCTAGCTGTGAGTTGGGCAGAGAGCTGATGTAGCCACACCCCACGAGGCTGGGGGGTAGCTCAGCTCCTCCGGTGTGACCTGCACCTGGGGACACAGGGCAGCCACCCGGGCAAGGCAGCAAGGTGGCATTAGTGCTGTTCCTGGAGACTCCCTGCACATGGGTCTTTCTGCAGCACAGGAGGGAGAAAAAGGCTGGCACATAGGGAGCAGAAGGCCTACACCAGTCCTGGGCATTTTTTATGTTACCCCTGTTACCTTCTCCTTGTGAAGCTCTTATCTTGATTTTTGTGCAATAAAATCATGTTAATAAAACTGTGAATGAATAGAAAGGCCTTAAGTCAATATTTGCACTTACAAAAGACTGGTTAGAAGAGCTTAGGAATTGATCCTGATTTATTAAAGCACCTGTTCACCCAGGGAACATTTTAGCAGCAATCAATATGTAATTAAATCTTCATTGATGTTTTACAATTGTTTTGTTTCCCAGCAATTACAGTGATAGAATCAGCTTCCCCTGGTTGTTCCTCCTTTCCAGCTTTACTACTGATCTCCTGTGAGCATTCTGGCAACTCACTTTACATGTCCCAGGCTGCTACTAGGCTGAAACAGCTCTAATCCATAGCCACTGTGCTAAGCACAGGCCAACAAGAAAAGACAACCTCTGACCTGAGTAACCTGATAACAATAACAACAACAGGAGCTCTGGGGCCATATAAACACAAATGTTTGAGTGAAATCACCACACAACTCTGAACTAAAATATGCTTGAAAAGATGAGCTTTCATTAGGCTTTTCTAGTCCGACTTTAGGTCCCTCAAATCTGGGATTGCTTTTCACTTGCTGCCTGTCCATCTCCGGGAAACAGAGGTGTTGTGGGTGCAGCAGTGTAAATCACTCGTGTTCCCTGCTCAGGCAGACACAAATTCCCATTTGGCCTTTCCAAAATAATACCCCAGACACACCAGGACGGGTCATACTTTCAGTAAAACTTCCTCACACGACTCTGGCCGGAGGAGTGCCTTGCTGCAGAGCCCGTAGCCATGCCGAGGGCTGTGGGCTGACAGCCCCCCAGCTGGCTCCCCAAGGGGACAGGGGAACTCACCACTCCGTGCCAGGCTTTGCGGCAGCTGCGAGAGAGAGCCAAGGGGGGAAGGGGGAAAATCCCACCGGCTCCTCTTGGCTTCTGCGGAGGCCGTGCGCAGTGTGGCCCAGGATGCCCGGGATACCCCCGGTGTGCCCGGGATGCGCGGTGTGCCCGGGATTCGAGGTGTGCCCGGTGTGCCCGGGATGC
>JANPWX010000328.1:4069435-4153334 GCA_024734555.1 Trochalopteron elliotii | reverse complement strand
GCCCCCGCACGACGCTCGCAGGCCCGAACCGACTCAAGGAAACGAAACCAAAACGAAACAGGCAAGCCCGATCATCGGTGTCAATTGGAACAAAAGACTGTGGAAAACCAAGTGGGGTGCTTTGACCAGCAGAAGGGACATGCGAGTCCCCCGTCCTTTGGTGCCCGTAGCCGGCCCATGTTCCTCAAAAACTGAGAGAAGAAACCCCCACCTTGATGCTGAGCCTAGAGACAAGGCGGGAGACTGGGATATCACTGAAAAGACAAGCACTTAAAGGGGCAGAGACTGAAACCTCCTCCTCTTCGTGTTCACTTGAGGTGAGTTGATACCCCGACCCCAGGACCTTTGTCTGTGTCCTGGACTCACCAAGACCTTTTGAATTTGCCACACTCATGGCACTGATTCCTGCTAATCTCAGCAGTGCAAGGAAGGGAACACCCCTCAGCCAAAAAGTTCACCCACTTGATCAGAAAAGCTCCTTTATGAGCACATTCACTGAAAGGCTTTTTGTAACTACACATTTAAAGGATTGCTTTAAGCGTGGAGAACCAGTGGTCAAGGCAGACCCCAACTTTTCAAACTTCTCAGACTGTTCTCTCTATATCAGTATGTCCACATTTGGGGCTTCACTCAGCACCCTGGTGATGCAGTCATGGGGGTTGGAGGCAATTTTGGAGGGAGTCTCAGTCTGCTGAGAAGTTACTATGACACTGTTGAAGCACAGGTCTGCTCCGTGGGCAGGGTATTCTGTGTTCACCAAAACCAAATCATCCATGCCAGTTTTGATTCCCCCATGGTCTGACAGTGATGTGGGGCCCTGAGCTTGCTGGTCTTTGCCAAGAGACAAGCAAGAAGGAAATTAGGCACACAGCCTTCAACTTTTACATGCTTGCAGCCAGCTTGGCTCTGCCATTCACTGCTCCTTCGGGAGCTCCCTCTGAAGTTATGTAGATAAGGCTGCTAAACGACTGCCTCTGGCACTAAATTCTCTGCTCTGACCCGTGGCCTAAAGCCTCATTAATATCTGGGACTCCTTCCAGACGCATCCTGCAAGCATCAAATGGCCCCGATCTACCAGCGGGTCTTGGTGAAATTAGCATGGCTTCAGGGCAGCCCAAGATTTGTAGGGTTGTTCAGACTTGTGAAACATCTACAGCGCGTTTGAAAGAACCTTTAATTCCATGTCAAAGTGCCATCCTTCACAATGGCTTAAAATAGAAAGAAAACTTCAAAGAATAAAATGGAAACAGGAAATTAACCTTCCCCCTTGCGTTTGAAAAACTCTTTGGGATAGATAGCATTCAATATGTAATGAGCATCCACATCCTTCAGAGAGCTTTGGAAATCTCAACCATTAATTTGATCTTTTCCCCCACACTTGGATCAATGCAAAGATTTTCTAGAAGTACATTTTCAGACCCTTGTTCACTGTTAATCTTCTCTCTGTAACCAACATCTTCCTCCTAGGGTCTGTCAGTCACTGCCACAGAGATTCAGCAAGGCTGTCTTGTATTCACCGCTGGTATCCTCCTGACAGGAGAAAATATTAAAAAATAGGTGAGTATGGAAGTTCCTCTGAATGCTCCAAGTGCTGATGTTGTCAGTCTGTGGAATATGCCCACACAGGAAAATGACTTTGGAAAGAGCAAGCCAGACTTCAGCAGAGTTGCTGCCAGCTGACACACCATCAAAAGCGAACGGAGAAATGAGGCTTGTAGCTACCACCTGAAATAACATTCAGCAAGTCCAGTTTTTTCCTTTGGAATGCAGGTGAGAAATTGATCAAGGTTCTGTTCCACAGAGCAGCACTAAGTCAGCACAAATGACAGCAAGGAAACCTGTTGTGTTCAGAGTTTTTGTCCCTGGGTATTTATGTAGCACCTCTTACCTACAGGAAGGGAAAAAGCGCTACAGCCCTGACACATGGCGTTTCTAAAAAAGCCACAAATGTGGTCATTTTGGTCTAGAAGAACTACACAAAATATTCACTAAGTAAAAAAAAAATCCTCCCTTTGAATGTTCTGTGGTGACAGGTGTAAGCTAGTTCCACTTCTGAGAAGGAATGAATGTTCTGTACAGACCCTTGAAGACTGATCATTAATCAACATGACAGACACTGACAGTGTCAATTATAAGGAAAGCCCTTCATTATAGAACCAGACTTCCCATGGGAACTGCTAAGGACAGGGCTTCTGTGCCGTTTGCACAGGGACGGAGGAAGGTCCCAAAGTACTTAGGACAAATGGTAAAAAACAGCATTTCTGCACTAACAGGGGAGGCACATTCACTTGGAGCTGAGACTCAAATGCTACAATAAGCCTTGACAAGGTTCAGTTTCTGAACATATCTCATCACTGTGTCGACCAGGCTTTCACTTGGAATAAGGCAGCAAAAAACCCCTCAAACAACAGGAAAAGGAAAAGGAAAAGGAAAAGGAAAAGGAAAAGGAAAAGGAAAAGGAAAAGGAAAAGGAAGAAAAGGAACAAAATACCCCAGCACTATTTTGATGTAAATGGATGGCACTGGCTTGAGGTAGTTAAGGATGGCAGAGAGAGAGGAGAAAATGGCACAGCAGTGTGGGATAGGTATAACAGGAATGATTAGTTAAATTTAGATTAATCTAGGGCGTCATGCAGTGCATGGATACAGAGACTGGTCCATGAAAATGTTAGTGCAGTGTCTCCTTGGGTTTGCTTTGTCCAAGTCACAGAGAGCAGATGTCTGACTCACCTTTCAGACATACCTGTCTCTCAAGGACATGACTCTTAACAGGCCTAGTGAAGGAGAGCCATGATCATAGCAGAAATTACATTGTTACTGCAAACAACCATGGAAGCCTCCTACAGTGCTGGAAAGATTAGGAATACATGCAATGGCTGAGAACCATCATATCAAGATTCTGCTTACCGAAATCATAGTGGAGAGAGGCTTTCCTGCAATACGCTTGAATTCAGGCTTTATAAGATTTAGGTCAACTTCACTTCGAGAAACAAGCACCCTTATCAGAGTCCCATCATCAGTGCCAGCCCCCTGGAATAACAGATACATCAGTCTGTGATGTTATTAGGTGTTCAAAGCATAGGTTGTGCAAATGAGTCCAGGGCAGGAGGAGTCAGCTTTCCAATACCGCTTGGCACCTGTTTTGTGGAACATCTGCATCGCTTTCTGGAGGTCCCACCCTCACACCCTGCCCAGAGGTCTCTGCCAACACCACAAGGCCATCATGGAGGTGTGCACAAGTTTTGCACATGTCAAATCCAAAAGTAAACATGCTACAGAGGTGGGAGTTGGCAGTGAATACAGACTGTCCTTCTGCAGCATCACCCAGGCAATGTTTGGCTTCAACCAGTATTGTTTATTCACTCACATGAAAATTAGGATCACACTGATAACAAAACAGTTATCTCAGCATTCCAAAAGGTTTGGGGAGCTGACATCTTGTAAATACCAGTTAAATATTACAGGGGCACAATCTGCAAATACCTTATGTGTCCCCATTTGAAACTCCCATTTTATACTGCCATTGAGAGAATAGACTAGTTCCAGTCTATTAACATGGAAGGAAGTCTTCACCATAAACAACCTCCTAGAAAAGCCTTTTCCAGAAGTTTTTTCTGTGTTCCAGAAAGTGGGGCAGGACTCCTTGCAGACTCTCAAGCCAGAACAGCCAGACTCCCTTGTTATCTTGAGCTTAAAGGGTACTTTTCTGCTCAAGGTGTTTGAAAGGATTCTGCTATTACTTGCAACAATTGCACTGAACCTGATGAATTTCACCAAAACCTTGGCGTTTCTAGTTTAAATTGGTGGAAGCCAGGTTACAAGTTAAAACCCAGTGTGTTGCAATGAAGGGTCTTACCTTTAAAGCATTGTACAGCCTCTCTGCAAAGTAGCAACGGATGTTCCTGGTGCATTTCACTAGGCATACAAAAAAGCTCAGTAAGAATAAATGGTACTTCCAGCCCAGGGCAGGAGGTGACTGAGATCCTATATGCTTCCCATTAATTCAGTGTGCTCCTGGAATATGAGTTTATCTTACCCAAGAGATACCTTTTACTTCCTACCATACACCTTTATAAAGTAGATCCATCTAATGTGAGTCAACTACTGCAGAAGAAAGGGCAGCAGACTCTGACAAAGCAAAGGGAAAGGTCACCACTTACCAATAGCCAGCATGGCATCCTCAAGTGAACCACGAGTTTCACTCTTGATAGAGTCTTCTATGCTCTTACCAGCCAGTTTCTGATATTCTTCAAACACTGTTTGAAACATAAAGAACTTATATTTTTTATCAAGTAACCCTGGAGGCATTTTGTGCCAAATGTTTACAGTCATTACTGGTGTAGCAATATGAACACACAGATCCTGCAAAAGCAATGGCCACATTCACACCAGCTTCAGGAGGCTTAGTCAACATCAGAAATCAGCTATAAAGATGGAAGTTAACATTTACAAGAAGCCAAACCATTCATGGTTCTAAATTCCCTGACCAGGCAATTTCAGTCATCTCAAGTTTATTTGGAAATCTGACCCTTCATCACTGTCTTTAACCACAGAAATAAAGCAGACAACAAAGTTAGGCACACCTTTGGTCTTGTGGTTGTTGATGTCATTAGCTTCAAGAGCCAAAATAAAATCAACTTAAATCTAGGACTATGCAGCTCACAGCCCATGGACTTTAAAATGATGACAACACTATTTGGGGAAACGTATTATTTCAACCACAATTTCAAATAAAAACAACTGAGAAAAGATGAGCAAAAACACAAGTGCAGATTCCAAGATATTTGAGTTCCCACAGTAACAAAATCTCAGCAACAGGGTCATTGCTTGCCTTATACACCTGGGATACTCCAAGGCTCAGAAACACAGATAGCTGATATTATCCCTAATTTTCTCAGACTAACAAAGAAAGAAAATTGCTATGTTACGCAATAGACATCTTAAGAAACTTTGCTCAGCATTCAAGATCATCAACACTCAAGACACTTTGGAGAAATGGAATACAGAATAGACAGATGGATACAAACTTCTCAACTCTATCCTACTCTTTCTATTAAAATAAAAAAAATAAAAAGCTGCAATAATTACACTCAGATTTTAAGGACAAATAGCTACAGGTGGCTCTAGCACAGAAGAAATTGCTTGGTGCCACAGTAAGTTCCAGAGACTGGTTGCATTATCACAAGATGAAATTCAATTCTTAAAGACCAATACAGACAAATACTATAGAGACCACCTATTTTTGTTTGTTTGTCTTGCTTATTTTTTAAGTGACCTTGGGATGTTGAATTCGAAACACAAGGGGGAGCTGGCTTCCAGGGCATAGAAACAGCCTCAGAGGACCTCAGCTTGGAAAAAGCTCAGGCATACCTGATTTATCTCCGGCTAAATTCATCAGTTTAGGTCCACCTGATTCACACAGTACTTGATATGCTTAGATTCAGCCAACATAAAATCTGTTATGCCTCAAAAGCCTTGAGATGACAGGGTTTGGTCTCTGCTGCATGGAGCTGAGGTCTCAGCCTGAGCAGAGCTTGTGTCTTCCCTCCCAGCAGCCTCTGATGCCCTCAAAAGGACCTGGGGCAGAAATGCAGGCTGCACCCTGTGATTCTCCAGCACTGAATAACCAGCTATTTTTTAGTGATTTTTTCCCCCCAGAGGAATCCACATCCAAGGGGACATGCTCCTACTTAATGAAGATAGTACTCACTCACTCACTCACTCACTCACTCACTCACTCACTCACTCACTCACTCACTCACTCACTCACTCACTCACTCACTCACTCACTCACTTCTGGGATTTATAAAAACAACTATCCAGTTATCACCACTGTATAGGGACTCCTGGATAAGCCACTTGATTTTCAGCAGAACTAAATCTTCATAATCTTTCACAAACTCTGCTGGCAGCTTTTGGTTACTGGGTGACCAGGAATTGGAAAACAGGCTCAGGTACTTATTTCTGACCACCCATGTCTCTCATCTCTAGCCCTGCCTCTTCTTTTTGGCTAGGGTGATTTCTGATTTTGGAGGCTTGGGAGTGTAGTGATGGTAGTGTGGGCTCTGCTCCATACCTTTCATTAAGTGTGTGGCACTCCTTTTGCACAAGATGGTGATGAACTGTATCTCATCAGTGCCCCGGATCTTCTCTCCAGCAGCATAGAGAGCCTGTAATTTAACACAAAGTTATTAGCAAGGTGTTCTGTGTGTGGTAAAGGAACAGAGTTTGGCGGAAGGCACGGCTGGGGTAAAGGGGTTTGGAATAACTGAATAACTGAAACCACCATGTCAACCACAGTCTCCTAGAATGGCTGCTTAAGAAAACCTTCCTGTTGTCTAGACAAACTGAAACATCCACTATCTCCATCCTTTCTACCCCTCCTGCAGCACCTGCAGCACTTCTACCCTCCTTTAGCCAACAATTCACTTGAGGTTTCCTCCCTTTTCTCTCCTCTTCCACTCCACCATACCCATATACTTTCATATATCAAAAGCAGCTGAGCCAAAGCCTCATCACCCCTCTTTGGAATGGCAGAGCTCAGCAGTGCAGGCAAAATTGAGAAAACTCAAGTTACTTAAAGACAACCCCACCCCAAATTATTGTGACTCCAACCCTCTGCTGACACTGAAGCACTCTGAAGGTCAGGAAGGAGGGGGTGCAGGCATATCAGTGATCCCAGGTATCTGGGAGTACCTCTGCATCCTGATGAGCCAGGTCTGTGTCCACATAGAGGGTAGCATTGTCCCTCTCACCCTATGAGCAGAAAAATAAAGACAAACAATTTTGGCTCATTAAGATTCTTCCATAAATAAGGATCAGAGCACTCATTTTGAGCAAAGATCAATTATCCTCTCAGTTATCTATTTCTAGTTACTAGTACTCTAGTACTGCAGAGTACTCAAGCAGTAACATTTCAGACAGCACAAGTGCTGACTCCTTCACTGAAAGGTGCTGAAATCAATCATATGAAGCAGAGTAAAAAATTGCTCAGCTATTCTGCTACCAGGCAGGAAAGTTCCAATAATATGGTAGGGTAAATGCACTCAGCATTGAGGGCACAGAGCCTGGAAATCCTAGTGGATTTCAATCCTAGTGGAGGGGCACTGTTTTTAAGACCCATGTGGAGTGCAGTGGCTTTACACATATGTGAAAGTGAGGTGTCTCCCTGCAGCAGAGCTGGCTGTAGGTTCCCAGCTCTCTTACTGCTGCCAAGGGAGGGAGATTTCCCTGCTTCAGTCACATTGAACTGAAACAGATCCAGCCCAAGTGACACGGTTGTCTCTGCAGTTTATCTGTTGATCATGACTGTACTGGTTCTCCTATTGCATGTCTTCTCCAAAAAAG
Organism: Trochalopteron elliotii; assembly: GCA_024734555.1. Taxonomy (NCBI): domain Eukaryota; kingdom Metazoa; phylum Chordata; class Aves; order Passeriformes; family Leiothrichidae; genus Trochalopteron; species Trochalopteron elliotii. Next base: position 4,145,987 of record JANPWX010000328.1, on the reverse strand, counting down.
AAGAGAGAAATGTGAAGACCTGTATACCTTCATTTCTCTTCTCTAGCATTACCTGAAGAAGGCAAACCAGAATCTGTTCTAAGTAGCCACTTGTTTCCGATTTTATGTCTTGTTCCAGATCAGAACCGTATTCTACCCAAGGGAAAGAGAAGGACAAGGGAAGAATTTGTTATTTATTTAGGTGAAACAGTCAAGATATTACCAGTGATATGATATAATCCAAGCACACACAATAGCCTGACACTGGGCAAGAGGATCATTAAGGAAATAAAACAGGGCTGAGAGCAGCTCACACCCTCTGTGATACCCAGGTCAGCCTTTCCATCCAGCTGAGTCACTAGCTCCCCTGATGTCCATTAAATAAACCCAGAGCTAATTTTAGAGGTATAGCTGAAGGGATGAACAAGATAAAATATTTGCAAACACATATTTGATAAATTCCCATCTATTTAATGGGGAGAAAAAGCCAAGTGCACAGCTATAGTTTTGTTTATGTTCTGACAATACTCTGTAGCCATACTGAACCAAATTTGTGATTTGCTGGCCCTTTGCTGTAGCTGTATGAAGACCTAGAAAGGGATTTTCAAATTCTCTCAGCATAGCCACCTTCTGTTTGCCAGAACAGAAAGCAGAGTTACATTGCTTTTAGAGTTAAATGCTTTTAGAAAAGCCATTTTCTTGCTGACAGTGCTAGCTGGAAACACCGTTCCTGTTGTGCTCTGACCACAGAAATCTGAGCCTCAGGCACTTACCTTCTTTGTACGCCTTGATTATCTCCTTGATCTGCGCTTTTGTCCGAGATGCCAGGATCTCTATGATAACACTTTCCCTCGTTCCCACACCCTGTAATAGAAAACGCAGTGGAGAAATAAAGGTGGAGAAAGGCATCTAGTCATGGAGGGTGATTTACTGCCAGAGAGGTATGGGGAGGAGTTGGATGGCAGCAAAGAGTCAGGCAGTGTGCTGAGCTGTAAAAACCGTGATGATGAAAGCTGGAGACACAAAGCACATTTGGGTTGAACACGGTTTCTTTTACGAGGTGCCTAAATGTAAAGGATGATTTTATCTAACCCTAAGTTTCCCAGTGCTTTTCTGGAGTCAGATCTTTGACAATAGCCAGCATTACAGGAATGCAGGGAGACCAGTGCTTGGCTAGTCAGTCCATCTTTGTACCATTTTAAGAGACCACTCTGCATCTGAAATTTGTAAAGATGCATTAGCAATAGGTATGATCCCAGCCAACTCCAGGCTGGCCCTTGCACCACCACCCCTTGACTCCTTAAAGGTTTCATTGCTCAGCTGGGGCATCAGGGCAGCAGGTTTGGGTAAGAATTTAGTTTTGCTGTTGCCTTCCCAGCCTCTATGAGTCATGTATGTACAGTAATTTTCTTATAGCCATAAATATTTCAGCAGCATTTTCCCCAAAATATTAATAGTACAATTAAGTATTTCTCAAAGGCTACTGCTAATAGCAAACTTAACCATGCAACAGTCCAGTTATTAACACTTGCACAATTGCAGGAAATTAGCACTGTCTTTGTGCTACTACTTAAATATCAGCATGCAATTTGCTTACCTTCATGGCATCATACAGCTCCTTGGCATCATACTTGAATGGGGCGTACATGAGAGCTACAATGAGCTTCTCAAAGTTGCCACTCAATTCAGACTTCAGGTTTTCAATCAGATCCTGTTTAATGTGCATCATCACATGGTTACATAAACAGCCTTACAGGATTATTTTCTGCACATGCTGCTTTCATCCCCATGGCCCAAGCAATGAAGCTGTATGATAGTATTGTTAATAGTTCATTAAAAAAGGTCCTGGGACTGAAAAAGGCACCTAACTCCAAAATGGGATTTGTCTAGGTGCTTACACATTCCCTGTTTTCTTGATATTTGGGCTTTCTCAATAATTAAACCTGCAGCAAATCTTCTCCACCCTGATTGACTCAGCGAGCAGGACCAGGTAGCTGAAGGCCTTGCATTGAGCAAGGGTGTAGCTTCAGAGAGAGCTGATTCCCAAAGCTGCATATAAACTTGCACCCAGGACATTTGCAGAATCAGGAATGCAGTCTGCTTGAAGATACACTTCAAGCTTCCTTTGCACTATAATGCAGGTTTTCCCAGAGTATGAGTCTCTCCGTTTTATCAGAATGCAAGTGCTCTGTTTATTCATTGTTCCATGCTCACCACCCCCATATTTGCTGCCCTTTCTTAGGCTTTTTGCATGGCAGTCCCCTTTCCAGCAAGGGTCATTGGAGACTCCACAGTAGGGTTGAGGGTACAGTCTGCTGGTGAAAAAATTTTCCAAATAAAAGTAACACTTTATCAAAGAAACAAAGAGAGACAAAGAAAAACATTGTTGTCTATAACCATGGAATTTCCAAGCAAGTGTAATTAAATAAGTCTTTAAATTGAACTTTTTTGACATTTACAAAGGCCTGAAACAAACCAATATTTTTACTCAACTTGTCACTTAGATGGGTATCAATTTTTGTTACAGCTTCAAATCAATAAGAAGCTTCACTTCAAGTCAAAACTGATTTTTAAAAAGCATTTCTGGTCAAAATGCATTTGAAAAAAATTCAATCTCTAGGAGAAAAACATTTTTTCTGGTCAAAAATTAATTTTTCACATTTATCACAGGCTTTATAAATAGATATTAGTCTACTTATTTGCAGAAGGCCTACATATAGTTTGCATCATGCTACAGGATGAGTTGTACCCCCATTTACTACATCATGCATGCAATAAACCAGTGATTGAATACAGCTTTGTTCTGGAAGTACCTTTCCAAACTGTGCTTTGAAGGATTTGGCAATCTCTTGACGCTGCAGATTGCTCCTCTTGGTTAGGACATCAATTATAGCTTGTTCATCAGTCCCTGTGGAAAGCAACAATAAATCATAAATACAGTGCACAGAATAAGCTGACACTCATTCAAAATCCCAATCTGAATATTCACACAACCCTGTCTGGTTCATTGCCTTTGTGTAGAAGTTTAACTACGTACTGAGGAAAGTTTAATATTAGCTTTTCACAGTTAAAAAAAAGAAAAAAAGTGGTATCTCTGGATGCAAAATTCCTAAGGAATGGATTTCAATGTAGCAATTATAAGAACATAGAATTTACATATGTAGTTGGAGTCAACTCACCAAGCCCTTTCATGGCCTTGTACAGAGTCTGAGCATCAGGTGCAGCATTAAAATTTAAAGTACCTGCCACAGACCTGCCCTCTGCTTCACTCTGAAAGAAGAAGAAAAATACTCAACTTTCCACCACTTTTTCATCAGCTGAAGAAAAAGTATTTGAAAAGTACATTCATGCTATTTATTGCCTACACATGGCGAAGCCACAGAAAATAGGAGAGACTGACCCGAAGTTTCTCAGCAGAGCAGAAAGAGAACACAAGTTTCTGTCCAAAGAGAGCACAAGTTTCCTGTTCCCACTTGCCTGCACCAGCCTTTGCTGCTGGCAGAAACATGGAGTGCAAAGCATGGCTGACAGTGCTGCAAGCGTTGTGAGGTGCAGACAGTCTGGCAGAAAAAGCACAGACTGTAATAGATTGGCCTTTCCTATTCACTCCTTAATTACAGTCCCTCATAGCATGGATGCTATTGTATCATACTGTATTTCTCAGTGGGTTAGTGCAGGGGAGTTTTTAGGTAGCTTTTTGAATTCCTGAAATAGTCTTGTTCTTACAGACCATGTTTCCAGTAGCTGCTGCTGCACTTCTGCACAGCTGGTTTCAAGAAGAGAGCATCTCCACTGGAGGGATTTGGGCCAAAAGACTACTTTGAAGGAAGAAATCCATCTGGAGGAATGCAGGTTTGATGTTCTTGCCTGCACCAAGAATCAGATACAAGTACACAAGAATCCTCCTAACAAACCCCTGAGGTTGCTGACAGTACCAGTCCCAGGGCATAGAAGTCACACTGAGACTTATCACCACAAGGCAGTAGGGCCATCAACCAGAACCCAGGCACAATTTAACAAAGCTGATAGTCAAGGAACTGGCTTGAATATATTGTCACATCTATCACAAGGTGGTCCTATCAATAGGGGGAGTATGTGGGTGGGTAGGCATGAAGAGTCATTGTTGCTTTGTTACAATAACAGACACAATTTTCTCCGTCCTAGAAGCAAGGGTATTTAAGTTGGAAGCTACTATATTCTCATAAATTTACCTTTAGAGGAAGGGTTAATATTAAACTAATGGTACCAGTATGACCTCATAAATATTTTAACGGGGATGTCTTTGCAGTGAGATAAAAATCAGAGATTAGAGATCCGAAGGAAGCATTCGGGTTGTCCCACCCGACCTCCATAATACGGACCACCAAGTGCCGCCCATCAGCCTCCCGCTGTGACACAAATCCCTTCTGCTTTTACTTCTCATGTGAAAGAGAACCAGCTGGTTCAGCTGGCCCCTTTGCATGCTGGCCCCTTTGCCAGCCGAGCTCTGGAGCAGTGACAACCAGCCAAGAGCCAGTGAGGAGTTTTGAGGGAGGCAGCACGTTCAGCAATCAGCAAGACTTGGAGAAGTTTGTTTTACAGCCAGCACAGAGACATCCCTGCAACACCACACCTTGCTCCCAGCAGAAAGAGCAGCTGAGGAGCAAATGGTGTCAACAGGAACCTTCACAAGAGATGCAGCTTTGAATCCAAATGGTCACTGAGCAGCAAGTTTAAGGCTGAGGCGAAGCTGTCACTGCAGAAAAAAAGAAGTGACAGAGCAGGTGGCATTGCCAGCTCTAACAGTTTGTCATTGGCCTAGAAGAGTTTGGCTGAGCTGGCAGGACCATTTCAAGTGCTCCTTTTCTAGCCCTCTGCCAAAATGACCAGCACCAGCACAACTCCCCTGGGGAGCAGGTTGGACTCATCCCTCTGAGTTTGCTCTGAAAAGGATGGTCAATCCTCTCCAGCTGCATGCAAGGGCACTGTGAAGACACCCCCAAACACTCTGAACCCATGCCTGGTGACTCAGTGGAAAAGGGAGTACAAAGCTGAGCTTTCATTCGGAGGCAGTGGAAACAATTTAAACAATGATCTTTTTTGGTACTAATTCCGATAAACAGTTACTGCCCTTCCTGGCTCAAGTAGCACATTTGTGACTCACTCATTCACCTCATTCTCTGTGCACAACGTTGTTGCAGCATAAATACAATTGCAGCAGCTTTTCAGAGAATCCCTGTTCAGTTTAGTCTTGTTTCCTGGCTGAATTGATCCTACAACTCCCTAACTGAAAATACTTGAGGGGTTTGCGCTCATGTAAATATAAATAATTGGCATGAAAGCAGCAGAAGCAGTGTACCTTACAGCTGATGCTGTGAAAAATTTTACCTACAAATGAAGGGGAGAAGGAATAAAAGTTTTACCACCAAAATATTTTTGAACCTAAATGATAGGCTTTTTTTTTTAAAGCTGGAATCTGGGGACAGGTGGGGTTACTGTTTGGGGTTTTTTTATTCAATATTTTCTGAGAAAGTTTCACATTTTTTCATTCCTTTTGCTTTTGAACTGTATTTTTTTATGAAGGGTTTAGAAAACCAAAAATTTTCCCCATCGTTGTTTGGACATCTCATTTTCTTCTCATGCTTCCACCCCCTACAACACCAACTGGTGTGAGATCACTGGAGTTTAAGGGCTTTTCTCCATCTTTTCTCATTCTAAGTTTACAAATTATTTTCAGCTTGAGGGTAACAGGGAATAGATCATCCTAAAGGAAAAAAACTAAATGATAGCTACTCCAGGCTCAGGGAAAACATCTATTTTATTATACCAAACTTCCAAAGGAAATAGGAAGGCAGAGGAAACTCAGAAGGAAAATTACAATTTTAATCTTTCTGGGGGAAAAAAATATATTTTGAGACCTGGGAGTAAACCTGGCATCCCACAGAGGCTGAGGGGGCAGATGCCATGGCTGGCACATCACCAGATCTACCTGCTGCCTGATCTGACCCAGACCCCAGGTGCTGCCTCAGCACACCCCGTGAGCTTCTCCCCATCCCACCACATTCCTCTCAAAGCCACAAGCATTTACAAGAGAACATACACAGCATTTCTGGCTCCTGGCAAAGAGACAGACTGTTCAAGACGTATTATTGTTGCAATATTAAAAACCCACCAAAAATAGACATTGTGGCTTGACCATATCTTTCTGTGTGACCACAGCCTGCCAGCACAATGGGGGACCAGAAATGGGGACAGGCCAGTGCCCTCAACTCACTGCCACAGGGCAAGGGAGCAGACAAGGAGCCCACAGCTTGCAGACTTCAGCTGAGTAACTTCGCTGTTGCATGGTACCGTCTCCCCATGAACACAGGGATATGAACACTCCCTGCACCTCTCTTAACTGATCCAGGGTTTGCTCCTCTTCCTGTAGCCAGCAATCATATCAACACCCTCCTTCACCAATGCTTTTGAAGTGCTGAATGCTATTTTACAGCCAGACAAACAGTAAAAAGATCTTCCTGATTTTTAAGGAAACTGTTCATTCCCACACAGTGCCTGATGCAACTTATAAGTTACCTTATTATAGTGCCAAAAAAACCCCAGAGTGTCAGTATATCCTCTACTTACCCAGGCCTTCCACCATGCCATTGTGGTCTCAGTAGTGATACCTAGGTCTGTTGGGGAAGAAAACCACACATATCACACCTCAGAGCTTGGGAATATCAGATTTGAAGGAAGGCATAGAGAGGAGAGGAAGAAACAAAAGTTCTTTTCAATAAACTCACCACAGGAAAAATGGAATAACTGTACTCCTCTGGAGGCTCGTTCCCTCTGGAAGCCACAGAATGTAACTGGCCTCTCAGGCACACGCAGGTATAAAGCATCCTTATCTACAAATTCCACAGGGCAACACCCAGAGACATGGCTCAACCTGTTTTTCACATATGATCTCACAGGGAGAGCTCAAGTTGCTTAATAAACGAGGCTTCCCTTGTGAGGAGGCCTAAATTCAACCTTGTTGACTCATTGTAATTTTTCCACTTCTCCCAACACACGCCCTTCCCTGCTAACATTTTGGCCTCTGGCACAGATACAACATGCAAATTACAACCAGGTAATTTCTCAGCATAAAAGAGACTAGATTAATTCAGCTACAACTGAATAAGCCACTCATTATTACCAACTCTCCTATCTCTACTAATTTGGAACACCGCCAAACAGGACTCTAGAAACATAACATACCTTCCTCTACCTCCCTTCAATAACTTACTAAAAAAAACCCTCCAAGCCAAACAACCAAAAAATTTCCAAACCAAACAAACCACATACCCAGCTGAACTCCACATCATCCACGTCCTACACCCTGCAGTGTAGTTCCATAAAGCATCAGATTGTACAGAGACTTAGGAAGTCTCCCGACTCCCACAGCATGAGTCACAAATGATCTCTAGGGTAACGTAGGACCAACACATCTAAGCCTGGCAAGTTGAGTAATGACAACCCCAGCTAAGTGTCATGGGGCTTGCAGTAGCTGCCGTGACATGTTAAGGTTTAGGACCTGAGTGCAAAACTTCCCTTTTTTCAAAAGAAAAAGAACTGAGTTGAACAGCTCCTCATACTTTAACTTGGTGAAATGTTTCTGTGAAATCATCTGAAATACCTTATGGTCATAGCAATATTTTCCTGTCTAGACTTTTGTCAGAATCCACCCATGCCAGCATTTATTTATTTATTTGCAATGGAAAGCTGCCCTGATGGAAACATTCCCACCAGCTGTATCTTAACACTTGCTATATAGGAGCTGTGTGCCCTCCACATTTACAGGCCCATGTGGGATGCTGGGTAAACAACAAACTATGGACCTCTCTTATTTCCTTACCATACACTGCTATTTCACTTAACTCAGCAAGGCCCCTAATGGCCTGGGAAGTTGCCCTGGCTATTCCCAAGAGAATGAGCTGGGCCAGCTGCCCCTGCCTCCAACACATCCATCATGTGGTGAGTGCAAGTTGGGGAGGAGGAGCTGCATTGCCCTTGGTATAACAAACGTGCTGCTGGGTCTGCACTGGCTTTGTTCCCAGTCACATGAGAGAGGCAGGCTGATCAACAGCACACAGCAAGGAGAGCTCATGAGTGATCCTGCAGTCCTCCTCTTCTGGGGGTGGCAAAGGCAAGGTGCCTTTTCAAGCAGGGTGCATCTGCTTTGGCTGGATCCCAGTATTTGCCACCTACATACACATTTCCCTCAGCTGGGATAGAATTGGTCAGCTTGCCATAGAGATAAGCTTTCTTGAGGACTCCAAGGACAAAGAAGCCCTTCTAGGCAGAAAATCACAGAGTTACAGCAAACAGCCATAGGTCAGAGAGGGCAGCAGAGACCAAACCAGAAGCAAATGGGAAAAAGTCCGAGAGGTCATTCTTACTGTCATAAATTAAAAAGGCTGTGAAGGGACAAACCAGAGGTTTTAATGCACAGAAACGCTGGCCAAGTTTTAATCAATATGGGCAGGCTAGGAAAGGTCTGGAGAAACAGAAACGTCCAGCAAAACTCAGAGCAAAGCTGCACAGACTTAATATAGACCAGAGCACTTGGCACTTGCAGGGTAGTGGAGCAGAAGGCAGCCCAGTACCCCTTTTGCTTGTGCAAATATAGTTACCCTGAACAGCTGTAAACATGAACAGATTTGTCTTCATTGCAGTTCTTGTCCCTTCCTTAGCACTTGTTCTGTGTAAGCGAGCTTATCTGTGCTTCATGGACTTTACTACTGTGTACCAGAGACACACACAGCTGCTACAGCACAAGTAAGCAATGCAAGGCACAACCTCACACATACTTCAACAACTACCCTCAGGAGCATGCAGCTCTTCAGAAAAGGGGCAGAAGATGATGCGTAGACCTTCCCAAGCTCAACTTTCTCACCTTGGCACTGTCCCCCAGACCAGGGGCCATACCTGGATTTCAGGTACTACTCTGTTTTGGAAAGTGGACCCCAAATGCACAAAGCAGACTGTCTAGAAACTCTGCTCAACATAGCATTAAGGTGGTTAGAATTTGTCTCAGACAGTGATGGTGTGTGCTTGTACTGCAGTGTACTGTGGTACCCCACAAATACAGCCATCTCTGATCTATCTGCAGGAGGAATATCTGTGAGGCATTCAGGCCAAGAGCTGATTTCCTTGGAACATGAAAGCCTGTGGAAACCAGGTTCTCAAATGCTCAGCAATTTCCTTTCATGGCTTTTCCTTCTAATAAAATCTTTTCAAGACTAACAGAAACAGCATTGTCCATTGGGAATTTGATCCCACAGCATGCATTTGTTTGATTTTTCAGCCAGGAGCTTGGAAATCAAGTGGAATCACTGAGGAAACACAGACCAAACACAGAGATATACTGTTGGGCAAAGCAATACTACTATAATCACATAACATAAGTACTTAAATTTGAAGAAGAGCATACCAAACAGGACAAGTATTCTGCTACAAGGCTACAAAATGGATACCTTTCTCCAACTCAGTCTGTAAGCAAAACCATGTAGAACTGGAGCTGTGATGAGGACCCAGTTCAGCAAATGTCAGAACTGGGGGGTTTTAGGTATAAAAGAAATCACCAAACTCATATAGTCCAGATCTGAACATTACCCTTATACTAAAGTCTTTTAGCTTTACACCCATTACTAACAGCACCTGGCCCTACCTTCCAGGGTCATCCCCAGCCCCTTGCCACAGCAGCTGCCGTGCCTGCAGGCAGGCTCACACTCCCACTGTGAAACCAGAGGAGTTTCATCCTGCAGGTTTTAAGCCATTGTGTAAATGAGACCAGAGACCAGGCACTACCTTCTGCTGCTCCATTTCTCTACCTCTTCCTTTTCTTTCTGTTTATCTCTCTTAATCACCTCACCTGAAATCAGATCTCTAAATGGAAGAGCTGTGTAAATTTGCCAGCAGGCCTATCCAAACAAAGTTGTTGTCTGTTTATGAATGAGGTGTGAGCTGGGTGAGGAAAAGGGTCAGATGGGGAAGGCAGCAGTTTAGAGCAAGGAGTGCATCTGTAATGCAAAAAAAAAGTTGCTGAAGCCCCCCCCCACCGAAATTATACTGCTTGTCAGCTCACTATTCACCCTGCCCTTTCCTCTGGTGCCTTTGAATCATGCTTCAGAGTGAAAATGACCCCAAAATAGGTTTATTTCCATTTGAAAATCATTATCACAACTTAATTTTTGAAGCTGCACTGCAAGTAGCTATGAGCCAAGCATAAGAGAAATTTCATATTGCAAGTTGTGGGGCTTGTTCAATTACAGAAGGAACAAAAGGGTAAAAACGCAGGGCTTGGTTCTCCTCAGCACCTCAGTTTCCGTGGTGCCTGTGCTTTGGGGTCTCTGCCCAGATGTTTGCAGAGGTTAGTGAAGGGTGTGGGCATCTGTTTTTCCAGCCGTTTTGCTGCCTAGGGACACTCTGCTGCAGGTGGGAGAGTCAGGGTGAGGCACCAACACTTGCCCTGCCTCTGCTCTGGCACTGACTCTGGCTGAGCATTTTTCTGCTCATTCCTTTCTTAGCTAGTGCTGGTGCCAAGGAATTGCTCCCAGTTGCTCTAACAACCATTCCCCACACAAAGCAGGCAATTGCTGTACTTGTTTAACCCCGAAGGCCAATAAAGAAAGCACCCTCTGAATCAACATGGTCAGAGGCAGCTCGCTGGGGTCTGATGGGGACATGACAGATGCCAGGAGCTCACATGCCAGCAGAGGGTGGCAGGCAGCATTCAGCAAGTCTTTGAATGCTTGGCTGTGAAGTATTTTGTGCATGTACCTTTCTGCCTCTATGGGAATTATTGGTTTTTGTGTGCTTCTTGACAGAAAAAGTACAGGTGTTTGTATACAATTAAGCACAGTCCTGCTGTTTGAAATGACCCTGTGATGGAGGCAGACTCACACAGAGGAACCTAAGAGAAAAAATAAAAGAGAAAAATTTGCTCACATCACAGATGTGTCTGAGTCCAGCTGTTTGTAGCAAGGCAGCAACATACCCTTTACTGCTTGCAGTCTCCCAGTTATTTATGTCAGAGCTGGGCAACATCCATGGTTGCCATCATCCATGGTTGATTTTGGTTCTCCTCCCACTGCAGAATTGCAGTGACACCACTCAAGTCAGTGTGCTTGTGCCAGTCACACTGGTAACACTGCAATGGGTATCCACATCTCTCTGGGTAGATGTAGAAAAGGCATCTTAAAATCTTGCCAAAGGAAAACAAAAGCAAAGAGACATGAAGGATTACTTCCCTGTCCCGGGGCCATGGCTGCTGAGGCCAGCCCTGGCAGAGAGGCATCATGCACTTTGCTTGGCTGCAAACACACTGACAGGCTAGTTTTACACTTACTTCCTGCTCTTAAGTTAGGGCTGCTCCTGAACTACCAAAAACACTGAAATGCCAAACATGAGTCATGTGCTTGGCCAGGATCAGGAGCCTCTCCAGCCTCCTGCCTCTGCCCCAGGGGCTGCTGCAAAGGTACCCAGAGAGGAAAGCTGGCCGCTGCTAAATCTGAGAGCAGCCACCATAGCTACAATAGCTGAAATTGCCTGGCCAGGAGTACTGAACTATAGTGTTCCAACAGCCTGAGCTAGGCTCTGTCCTTGCAGGAAGAGAAACTGAGGCAAAAAAGGAGGGTAGAAAACCAGCCATCACTTGACTGGCCTGCACTAGCCTCACAGGAGGGAAGGAAAGGTCACCCCACAAAAACCACTGTGCAGAGTTTGGGAACCCCAAGGTGCTCCATGAACCCCTGTTGGCTTCAGCAGGCTGCAGCTCAGACCTGTGGGGAGCAGACAACCACCACCCATGCATGGATGGTTCAGGAAAAGGAGAACAGCCTTCATGAGGGATGCAAAACCTCACCCTCCAGACAGAACTTCCATGGGACCACAGCAGAGACACTTCTGAGAGCACCTGGGAAGCATCCTGCCTTCTCTTCCCGGGGTGATGCTGGGTCCAGCTGGCCTGGGTTAGAGGCAGACCTGCTCCTTTGCTCCTGTGTATGGCCAGGAGGGAAATGAGCTATTTCATATTTTCATTTGAGAGTTACTTTAGCAATACAAATGATTAGTATTGGAAAAAATAGAGAGAGAGAGAGCAGGGAAATTCCAGAGCTGGCAGAGTTACAGTTTCTCCCTGCCCACTTCTTTCCCTAGAGAAGAGTAAGTGCTTCAAGGCACAAGTAGTCCCTGGCCATACCTGTGAGCTTGGGAAGAGACAGACTCCACCAGGGTCTCTCCCTCTGTCCTGGCAGATAGGCTGTCACTCCTGATGTCCCAGAAACAGAGACGCTGTTTGCATTCCTGTAGCTGGAGTTTCCTGGTGAGCTATAGCAGAGCCAGGTCTACCATTGTGAGGATGGCTTTCAAGGGTTTTTAACTACCTTCTGAAGGCACTGTCTGCTGAGGACATTGCAGCATTTCCCAGTTGGAAACAACAGCCTCACTGATGTGTCGAAATCCCTTTATCATGGGAGCTGAAGATCCCAACACACCTTACACAGGTGCATCAGAAATCCAGAAAAAAAACCCCAAAAGCTGAACTAGGACCAACCTTTACTTCTAGGCACATTCACTGTTAAGTAAGATATTCTTGATGCAAAAGGAAAGAGAGGCACAAAGCAGGAACAGTTGTGTTTTTGGAGAGAATCAGCTGCCACATACGCTTGCTGTATTTTTCCTTTGGTTTTGATTGGCCAAATAAGTCTTTGATGATGAAGGGGAATCTTGGGACTCCTGTCTCCACCTCAAAACATCTATGTACTGAAAAAAACCAGAGACTAGAAAACATTTGAGGCCACTAATTATTTTACTCTAACAGTGCATGAAGCATGACCAGTAAGGCAAGAGCTGTATTTAGTAACCTGGGGAAAACATGTATTTATTATGTGACTATGGCTTGAGAGCTGAGTTCCTGTGTTCACTGAGAAAACTCATGCTCTCAATCCATATCCCTCTGCCATTAGAGGGAAAAGTGTACACTCTAAATGTGAGGAGTTCTGGGTCACAGGACCTAGGGTGTTTCTGCAGGGCTTCTATTTCTACCATGAAGAAGCAGACAGTCTGAGCTCCAGAATCATGGCCCAGAGGCTCAGCATGATGCAGGACACCAGCATGGATGAAGGGCAAGGCAGCTGCTCCATGGCAGGGAGGCTGGTGTGAGGAGAGCTCACTTCAGTGAGTGACCTCTGTGACTGAAACACAGAAGGACTTATCTAAGGACCTTCAGTGAAGTACTGACCCATGCAATCATGCATTTCTGAAAGCTTAAAAGGAAACATTTCTCAATCTACATCACAGGCAAAATCTTTCAGCAGGAAAGTTTTCTCTTAGGGAACTTTTTCGTATCATACATAATCTGACAGTTTGAGCTGCAGTCAGAAATCAGAATGATACCTGGCCAGGAAACTCCAGTGCAGCCTTGTGTGCAGTGATAAGGAAGGTACTCCAACATGCAGGAAAAGAGGAAATTTGTCATAGAAACAGATGAAACTTGAGATTAGTCCTATCCCAAAGGGCAAAGTACATTCACAGAGTAAAGACCAGACAACTTCCAGCATGGGCAACATGCTCTGCCTGTGGTTTCTTAAGGAATGAGAGAAGAGGGGAAAACAGCATTTTTTCCATTCCTGGCTCAGGTTGCTGAAGCCAAAAGAATTCTTGTTGCTGACTTCTATGCAGCCAGATAGAGATTGGTGTATGTGAACATATAAATGCCACTTCTGAGACTGTGAAGTACATTTGCTGAAAGATTCTAAATCAGAACTAGAGGCTATTTATAGACAGTTCCATAACCAAAGACCTGGATCTGCACATTCCCAGTCTCTGGGAAAGTTCAGGTTAAATCTGAATTTTGTTGTCTCAGGCATGCGTAAACCTAAGCAGCTACAGCTGCAGCCAATATAGAGTTTTTGTTAATCCAGAATAAAAATGCCCAGAGCCTTGGCTGCAGGACCACTTTTTTTTAATCTGATCTCTTCCAAAAGAGCCCGAGCCTGCTTTTTGAGTAAGAAGCAGATGGAAGAACAAAAAAGAGCGAAGGCCACAAAACCATACTGGGTGACTATTGTCTTGCCAGCTTGGGGCACAGAGTGAGAGCAAGCCAGGCTTTTTGTCACAGCCCCTGCCTCCATGAGGGAATAGCACAGCTCCAGGCTGAGGATTTCAATTCCCATTAGCAGCACAGCCAGTTGGAGCTGCCCAGAGGGAAGCTGATGCCTGGCTCAGCCACCACACAGCTCCCACCTGCTTTGCTGTGATGAGCTCATGTGGCTTCCAGACCCCCAAAACTCAGTGCCCACTGTTTTTTGCAGATGAGGCTCACATGTGCTCAGGGGGTTATATGTGTGCAAAGACCAGCTTCCTTTCCCCTTGCACACAGGGCTGTGGCTGCCATGCTGGGTACACTGAGTGCAGAGGACAGCTCAGCAGCTTTGCAGCAGCCTTGATTATCCGTAATTGCAGCCTGCTTGGGCTGGAGATTTTTGTGGCCTACCCCTGTTGACCTTCTTGCCTGCCTTATGTCCACCAGCCCTGCGCCCCCAGTCCTCAATGGGGCTGGAACAGAGACAGAGGAAACATGAGAAGCAGGGAGGGACTGAAAATCTGTAGTTGTGTCTGAAGCCTGGTGACTCCAGTGTTTTCAGAGGTGTAGGATTTCCCACGGAATTTCTCTTTGTTAAAGTCTTGAGCTCTGGCATTATATCTTGCATGGATTTTACCTTATGTCTATGTGTTCCATGATTCCTCTTTAAGATAGCAGCAATTAGTTCAGGCTCTGCCCCACGTGTTAATAAATGTCTGAGCCCTGACTCAGTTCAATTTACTCAGCATTTCTGCCCGATTTCAAATAACAATGGCTTACCTTTGAATTAGACAAAGATTGAAATTCTCAGCCTAGAAACATGAAACTGAGGCACAGAACATACTCTTGTCTCTAATGAAATTAGTACCAAGTCAAGGGTGGTAATTCTGACAGCCCAACTCCACATTGGCCTCCTGGACATTAGGTGACTGAGCTGATTAAGAAGAAGACACAGAGAAACTTAGCACCTCTTAAAATGACCCTGCAATGAAATTCTTCGTAGTGTTTAACCAGTAAGCACTTTTATTGTTGATTCTGAAGCCATTAAGACTACATTACGTTGGATTATAAGATTTTGGCTACATCTCCCACATTAGCATGCAGGCATTACATTTGCAAGGTTTTTCTCAGAAAAACGGAGCACGTGTCTAAAATGCATAAAGTTACATGATTATAACATGGAAGCAGCATGTCAGTTACAGAAATTTGTACCACATGTACTAGTAACAAACCCACACTCCCATGTAAAGCTTCTTTATCCCTCAAAAATCTTCCTGCTTCTTCTGTCCCTCATCTCCATGCCCCAGGTGTGGATCAGCCCACATTCCCACTTTTTCTGAAAACACGACATCTTTCTAAACAAACAAAAAAATTTAAAAATTGAGTACAGTACATTTTTCCCCATAAAAACTAAAAAATTTCCTAAAACATTTCTCCCTCACTACCCTTCTCCTCATCTCCCAAATGAAAAATCTATCACAATCTACACATTTGTTCAAGCACTGTTATATGTTAGGAATCTCTATTGCATTATTCAAAGGTATATCAGTAACAAACTTCTAAAAAAACTAGGATGACCCAAAAATTCCCCTTGCCCCTAAACTACAGAGAACTGAAAATGCCATACTGCATTATCACACTCGCATGCATGTATCCTGAGCCACCTCTATTTATTCACCTTGAGCCCCTTTTAATAAATAACTGTCCAGCAGTAACATCCAGAAGTGTGCTGTCTCCTCCAAATTAAACTCTATATTTACAGAAGTAGGGCTGTTTTCTCAGTGAAATGTTTCTTAAAAAAACCAACAAACCCAAACAAACCACAAAAAAACCCCAAGTAACAACAACAAAAACATCAATAAATGATTAAAGAGAGAAAGCATATTACTGATCATGGCGGAAGACCAACAGGACTAAAAAGCATTAGGAGCACCAGGTGCACATGCATTTGAACTGGTACAGTTCATGAAATAATGTCATTCATTGTTATGCTTGCTCTTTCACATGAGAAGCCGATTCTTTTCCTTTTTTTTTTTTTTTCTTTCTATTTAGGACCTTCTGCTCTGCAGGCTACTCCCACCAATGGCAACACATGCACTGAGCTTGAAAGATGGCCATAAATATGCTTTGATCAATGTGGCTCTGTATCAGGTTTAAACACATAGACTTTCTCTCCCCGCTGCTTTGCACCTTGTGTCATTTCACTTCTGTACTAAGTGTGATACCAAGGTCTCCTCAACCCACATTTTCCTCTAGGACTTGGGGAAGCATTAGATATTCACTTTTTGCAAGTGTCAAATGATGCTATATACCGGGAAATACATGGGAATCATCCCACATGAGAACATTTCTTAGCAGTGTAACTACAGTAATCACAACTGACATATACAAGAATGTCAAAACAAACATTGAAACAACAAGCCTGTTAGAGGGATTTTGTCCCTTCTTTCATTTTCAGACATTTCTCAGCTGATGGACACCAATATTACTGTCTTGATTTCTGCTGGTCTATTTTGATTTATACCAGGTAAGGCTCAAGCTCAACAGATAGTTTCTCCTACTGTGTTGTTACAGTGCTTGAGATCACTGCAAATGGGTACATTTCTATACAGCCAAAAGGCCTTTCTGTAGCCAGTGCAGCATATTCACTGCTCCCACCTTTGCAAAGAAAATTCAGTTTAAGGCAAAACCATTCACTTTCTCTTCCTGCTTTACCAGAAAACTAAACCTGCAGTGCTCCTCTCACAGAGGCTGCAGCCAAAACTTGAGTTACACACCAAATTTTTATTTTTTTACAGTGAGAATGCAGGAAACTCCATTTATGCCAAATCTAATTCTCAAATCCATGGTGGTTCCTGCTTTATCATACATGAATCCGGTCACCTGGGATTTGGCAAAAAGCTGTTCCTATTCCTGCTGCACTTGCAAGTTGTGCAGAATTGTTAGTATGTGCTATCTTTTCAAGACTGTCTATTCCAGCAAAGAAGAATATTCTCCTCAACTGCAGACAACAGGCAGTTGGCTGTGTGACTGTGAGAAGCCCTGCCCTGCCAACACCTCCCCTGTCACTGGCAGAGAGTCAAATTGCACCAACATTAACATGAGGGCAAATTGCCAACTCTACTCACCCCTCCCGAGATCTGTACAGGTGCAAGACAGGACAAAATCTGGCTCCCAGGCTTTTTCATTACCAAAAGGTAATTCTTGACCCACCAAGTCACTGCTTCAATCTCACTGCTGCCTGCTGATAAGAGACTTGGTATCTACAGAGCAGTGGTCTGTTGCAACCCCACAAGAAGTTGAAGCTCTAATGCTGTGTTTTGTCCTGGCATGGGAGTCAGTTTTATTGTCCTCTGCCATTTCAATGTCTAGTTAGCATTTGCTGGCTAATTATTCTTATACAACTAATGTGAGAAGTTGTTAGGTTTTCTGTACATACACATTACAAATGGTCTTAGACCCAGCAAGGTTACTTCAGGGTTTCCACATTACCAGCATAATGCCCATCGATGATCTCTGCTTGTGAAGCACCTTCCCCCACCCTTTCCCTGGCCCTCTCACTGCAGTCATCCAGTTCCTTTCACTGGGGTTAAAAACAGAGTTTCACCAGAACTGCAGTGGAAAATAGGACTTGTTTTAGTTTCACCTTTCCACTGAAAGAAACACAGATAGGTGATGACTCTGTGGCACACTGGCTGCAAAAGGCCTTTCCATTCATAGGAGTGCAACTCTCAAGCAATATTTGTAAAGCAGGAGAAACCAACCAAAACCCTACACAGTTCCCACACACAAGCACAGGCACACACACACACACACATACACACTCTCTTCTTCCCTCTCCAAACAGAAATTCATTCTCATGAACCAAATTATGCAGACCCTATTCAAGTGTCTAAAAAGAATGAGGATAGGATTGAGTGCATCCCAATTCTCCTTTCTGATCACAATGAAGTCACAGGTCAGCAAAGTACTTGGGCATAAGGAAGTTTCTCTTGACCTGCAGGACATTTTAACACATGCAGAAGTGCTTCGCTGGCCCTGGCCTAAATTAGAACAGCTCTAGGGCCAGCTGGCACTCACAACCATGATTCCACTACCTGCACCAATATACATGAGGTAAGAGCTAAGCTCAAGAGAGCAGAGCAGTGCAAGAGGAGAAAGAGGCTCTGTGGTTCTTCTGAGTTATGTTTGACAGCCTCAGCTGCATACACACGGCATGTCACAGTGATCAGCATAGACTGATGAGAGCTTGGTGGTGTTCTGCAAGTGGACCTTCCACTGGAAACATTAAGCTTGATTTCTGTTTGTACCAGTACAACTTCATATGCCTGTAACAACTGCATGAATAGGTTTTAAAGCTGGAGCAACTGCACAATACAGTTAGTGTTTTATCTTAGACTCATGTGCCAATAACTACTGTAATGTGTTACACGCCCACACACAGATGGAGAAATAGGTATATGCTGTGTCATAATGCAACATATCATTATTTCTACAACTATCCTAAAAACACAGCCAGTGCCAAAGCGGACCAGCATAGATTCCCTCTCCAATACAATAGGTAGTGGTGGAGAAAAAGCAAGCTCAGGTGTTATTTTGATTCACTAGGGAATGCTCTGGGCACAGCCCACTCAGGTATTGCTCAGTGAACACTAATGATGGGCTGACCCACAGTCCCACGTCATAAATTCCCACCTCTGTGTGGGCGCTCACATCGTTCTCTGATGACACCCAGAATTGAGGTCATGGGAGAGCAGCCAAACATATGAAACAGGGATAAAAGCTCATGCTCACTCTTCACACCATGCCTCTCAGCCACAGGTAGACTGCAGGGTTACATATTAGTGGGATCTGAACTGTCTAAAGAAACAACTGCTAAAAGAGGAATTTATGTTTGAATCACAAAAGGATTGAATTCTTCTTGGCAGTAAGATCAAAAGGAAATTTATCCAATCAAATAGCAAAAGAATCAGTCCCTCAATGCTGCTGACATAAATAACACATTCTGTTTGCTTACTACAGCATCTACACTCAAATTCCATGTATGTTTCCTTCATTTTGGACTACTCTTTCTGCAAATGAAAACTAAACACCAAGCCAAAATATTTTTCTTAAAATTTCTCTGAACTTTGAACAAATATGAATCCAAGTCTTGTACAAAGTCTGGATTTCTAGATAGAGTATCTCACCTTCAGTGGCTATCCTATGCAACCTCATCTAAAAGTATGCAGAGATGGCAGGCTCAAAACTGATTTTTCCAGAGGAAAAAAAATATCCCTCTTCTACGATAGATTATTGAGCTAGATTATTGGCACATAGTCTCATGTTACCTCATTACTGTTATAGGCTTCTTAAAACTTCCATGGAAATTCCACCTGCAGAACCAAAGGCAGAAAGTTATCTTTGCAATTGTTGATCCATATTTACATCTGGATGCAGTACTGTTGGGGAAAAGAAAGCAAATTCCTCAATGAACTATATTGAACCAACTTGTAGGTAGCAGCTATCAAAGCCACTGATGCACGAGTACCGGCTACAGTCATCAATGAATGATCTGACACACCAAGTCAGACAATTGTCTTATCTAAATAGATCTTCCAATGTATACACACAAAAGCTGCTACTGTATCTAGATGATCATGTTGGTTTGTTTCTATACCCCATAGCTCTGAATTTCTCCACTAAATGTTTACTCAGCACGTGTGGTATAAATATTTTCATACACTAAAATTGACACTTGGCAATATTTTTTTTTCCCCTTTTTTCCCCTTTTTTTTCATTTTGCTGACCAGCAACAAATTCTGATATTTTTAACTGTAAACCAATACTCAATAAATATGCTGTGTTCAGCAAAGAGCCATGTTGTGTCGATCAGGTTTTGCTGCACTCTAAGCCATGGGGTGCGGGGGTGGGCGTGAAGGAGGAGGTCCAGGAGGGGCTCGGGATGGAGGTGGTCCAGGAGGTGGCTGCCTGGAAGGAGGTTGCAGAGGCACAGGAGAGGAGGGATTCCTTGCAGCATTGTTGAGGGGAGCATTGTCACGGCAGGGCAGCTTCGGTGGTGGGCTGTAGGGGGCAGAGGTTCCATCCGATTTCACACGGGTGAAGTTTATGCATCTTCCCTAAAGGTGAAGAAAAACTCATTATTAAAAAGCAGGTATTTTGACTCATCAGCAGCTAGTCAAAGGTACTATAAGCAGAGGGGCCAGGGTACATTTCATCCAGTATCATTGACTGGGTCCTAGAAATTACATTCAAACCATGGTGTACTAAAACTCATACACTCCTTGATTTTCAGAGCCACTGCCTGCAGAGAATAGCCTAGGATTGGCTTAAACCAAAAGGGACCACACTGGGACTGTGCTCACATGTGCTCTCTGCTCTGCTACTAGAGCAGAACATGCCTAAAGTGACAGCTCCATCCAAGTCACGCTTGCCTTGGTGGGATCCCTGACTGCAAAGCTGTGCTTGAAAAAAACTCATACTGGAGCAACAACATTAGCCAGAGACACAATCTGTAGCTCTCATTTTCACAGTGATCCTAGCCTGTGCCTTGAATATTACACTGGAATAGTACATGTCTTCTGTGCTCCAGTGTAGATGTGGCTCCCCAAAGAAACACCAACAAGGTGTGGGACTTGCACAGAGGGCTCTCCAATGAGTGTGTTTTCAGGATGGATGTGGGATGCAGGCAGGCAGGACCTGATGGCAGCACTATGTGTGGAAATTTTAAAACAGGAGTAGCTTGGATTTGAAAAAAAAACAAGCTCTGGGGATGTCCTAGTTAACTAGAGGCTAAATGCAAATATGTCAGGGTTTCCTTTAGCCTGACAATGCAAAATAATCTTTGCATAGATTTCCACTAAGTTCCAGACAGGAAGAGAGAGAGAGAGAGAGAGACAGACAGACAGACAGACAGACCCCAAAGAACACCTGGCCTCTCCTGTGGGAAGTAGCCAGAGGCTCCTAGGTAATGCAAAAGCTACATGGCAACCTCAGTGAGGATCCCAGATAGGTTGCGCACTGGAATCTAAAACTAAATGCAGCTTGAGGTTATGATAACATCCCCTGAGAAAATTCAGGAGAAGGATTCCAAATATAGAAAACTTATCTCAAAGCTAAGCAGCTGTAGATCACAATCCTCCCCAGCTACCCAGACACCTGTGGCAGCAGGAATACAAAAGCCCACACCAATCACACATTCTCTTGGCTCAGTGCTGCCTGGCATGAGAAAAACTCTGAAGGTGTTTAGAGAATGGGGTGAGTTTCTGTGGCAAACTCACAGATCACAATTTCCTCAGGAAACGAGGCAAAAGCCATCACAGCAGGACCACAACTGTTTTGTTGAGTGGCTTCCAATACCTGCACCTTTGTTCATGAAGATTATTTCTTTAAAAAGAGGGGAATTACTTAAGTCTATGGCTTCTCTTAAGAATGGTAAGCAGTGTTTCAAAAGAAGCTTGTGTAAGCTCCAGAACTCAGAAAATGATTTTACAAATGTACTAAAACCCAAAGGGTACCACCCTAGCACTTACTTGGACTGAATGGCTCTGGGCTTCCAGAGCTCAGCTGCAGACATGAGTTGTTTGAATGGGCATGTTTCTGCCTCCACATGAGACACACTCAGTAGTTCTCTGTCCCAGCTTTCAGCATCATAATTCACCACTACACTTAAACAACAGCATCAATGAGTAGGATAAAATTTCTTCCAGGCTTGCTATGCCAGACTGGGTTATGAGTCAGGCTCATGGCAACACTATACTGGGGGCCAGAGCCTTTTCATGGAGGCAAAAGCCAAGGTCTTGGTAACTTCTGCAAAGATAAACCATTGGATCAAAACCACAAGCCAATGCTTTGCTCTACTCCATCACAGAACTCAAGACCTCACTAGCATTGCAGCAAGCAGCCATCCTTGCCAGGTATTTGTCTTCTGCTGTGCTGCTTCTGCTCTGTATTCAGAGCTCACTTGGGAATTCAGCAGCATTTACTGACATGCAATGAATGTTACAGATATATTTAACAGGTGCACATCAAATTAATTTAAGAAAACTCAGCCTTACTATTTATAAAGCTATGAATTTAGAGCAGCTAAATAAACACTCAGGATGAAAGGAAAAAAAAAGAAAAAGAAAAAAGGTCAGAGGTGCTTGGATGAGATGCACCATATGGGGAGGGAAAAATTTAGGACAGAACAATCTCCCTCATAGTAAATGCAAAGCTGCAAACCCAACACTAGTGCTTTTGCCTACAAGCCTTTCCTGCCCCTCTGTTGTGTCTCTCTCACAAACATCAATTCCAAATATATTCATAGTCTATAATCAAAGGGGATCCCATAAATCTGTTTGCATTACTTTCACTTCAGTTAAAGTGATAGGCGACGTCAAACTGCTGCCAGTTTCTGCCACACTCACTGATTTGTCAGACAGATGGGTAATTTAAAGGCCATGCGCTGCATTGTGTCATGAAAAATACGGTTGAGTTGGAAGAGTCTGACAGATAGAGGCTTGGATGATCGATGTATATATTGTGACACTTCCTCACAAAAGATTATCAGTGTTAGCCTACAATCTCATATATCAAAGACTTCTGGTGAATACTGGAGCAAATCCTCCTGAGCACTTCAAGCAGCCATTGATAAAATGAGGCCGAACTCTAAGCCAGTGCCAGGATTAACAGCCAAAAAGGGAAAGGGAAGAACAAGTGATAATGAATCATAAATGATAGTTTGGACTTAGCAAGTGTATTTTGACAAAGGATTTCTAGGTTGAAGAATTAAGCTCTCCACACATCACGGTTTCTGAATAACAGAGTACCACCTTTATTCTACCTAACATGCACATCCCTCTGGGGCTCGTTTATTAAAAAATCCATGATGTTTCTCAAATAAACATGCTAACCACAGGATTTTTAATATTCTCTGTTTGAAAGAATTAAGTAATTTCCTCTCCAAAGGCATATAAAGGCTTTTAAGCCCTGGGAACACAGACAGAAATTAGATATCCTGCACACTTACCTCCACTCTTCCTGCACAGAGGATTAACAGGGATTAAGAAGCTACCACCACCACTTTAGCAGTGGTAATGTGTGGGCCTGATATTTCTGGGTCTGAGAGATTTTAGCCTGCTAGCAGTTGCTTTTTCCCAAGGAAAAATTTCTCAAGAAAGCTTCTTCTCAAAACAATCTTGCCAAACAACTATCCTTTGTCAAAACAATCTTTCTCCAGGTGGTGTTTTGCCGTTTCTCTAGTTTAACAAATAGGATTAAAGAGGTGTCATTCCTATTCACCAATCATGTAAAGTCTGTATCAGAACACCTTATAAAAGGTAGTAAAAATTAGACAATAAAGCTTTTTTCTATGCTCTTTGCCTTCTGAAATATTTAGTCTCTCATCTTTCTTTCGCATCCTACAATGACAGTAACAATATATATTTTTCCAGAAGCATGGAACACACTAAATGTTTCAGGGAAGGTGTCAGAGCTGTGAGGTGCAGCAGTAGCAGGGCGATCTCAGGCACAGCAGCTGTGGGTAGCTGCCTCATTGTGTTGCAGGAGGCAGATGATGTGTGTGAATGCAGTTGTGTCTGGCTGGGGCCCCGCTGCCCGCGCCGGCGCTCAGACGGGGCGACCCGCGCGGCGTGCTGTCATTCAGGCACCAACTGAAGGTCAGCACTGTGCCATATGGAGCTACGCCCTCACTTCAGCTCACATCTGCACCGCCTTCCTAATGCACAATTATTTTGCCTCCCCATATGTCCATCCACTTGTTAGGCTCTTGTTACGCCGCTTGCCAAATTGGCTTTTCAGAAAATACAAATACTGGAGCAGTGGGATCTGCCCTTGTCCCGACTCCAGCTTTTATCTCAGTGTAACAATCACATGTGCAATTCAGGCACTTTGTACTTCTAGGCAAAGTCTCCTCGACCACCTAGGATGCGTTATTGTGTGTGGTTTAAGGCAGGGGGAGGAAGGGAGGAGCCTCCTGAAAGCCACTGCACCATGTAGCTGGGCTACCTTCATCACAGAGCTCACTACATCATTCCCCAGCACTCATTTCCTCAAAATCTTTAGCTACTACTCAGCAAGTTTTCAATTGACAGAAATGGCTGTTAAAAGAATCCCGGCAATCCAAAGAGTGAGATGGGGGAGTCTGTTCACCCATGACACCAGCAGCACTTCAGCAAAAAGAATTTAAAAAATCCAGGCCATCTGCCAGGAGCTGTCCCTTTTCTCTCTTCATTTTAATACATGCATAGGTGTTTAACAAAAATCAAATCCAGTTTCATCTCTGTGCATGTGAGTATTTGTGTACACAAAAGTATGTCTGTTTCTTATTTTTGGATGTCTTTTATTAGCTGACCTAATAAAAGACATCCTTCATGTTATACATTTTGGTTGATTTTCCATCCTCTCTTGATTTGGCTTATGGAGTCCCAGTGCCGCAATTTGGATTTGCAGAGGTGGGTATCTGACAGAAAAAGAGTTAGCTTCACTTAGTTTACTGAATTTTCTTGTCTTTGATCTTGTAAGAATAAGATACCTGCATTTTAGAAAGGATTAAAATAAAATAAGTCCTTTAACATTTGAGTGTGGCCATTCAAAACACTAGGCCACCAAATTAAAAATGAAATTGCTCTCAGTAAGGAAGTATTAAATTACTATTTATTATTTTTAGATATAAGTATTATTTAGGATGCTGAAATCCACAATGAGCATAATTTCCTTGGGCTCTCTCTCCAGTTTTGCTTAGCTATGTCACTGGGATGAGTCTGCCAGCTTGCTATGGACCTGGTTCATCAGCATGTGGCTTCACTTCCTAAATATCTCTCAATAGTTCAGTATAAAAATGCAGCTCTAAATCTCAAAAGAATAGATTCAGATTTTATGCTACTTATGAAACCACAAGATGGAGCATATACAAAAAGTCATGATTACTTTAGCAAAGTGAAGGCTTTGATCCAAACACCCAGAAAACAATGAGATGTACACCCTTAAAATCAGTGACTTCTGGAAAAATTCAATCTTGGCAAAATTAGGGATTACTCCATCTTCTGATAAAGAACAGGAGTGTTCTAGCAGAAACACCTACACAGATTATCTTAAACCAGCCAGTGTGGGAAACTCATTTAGCAAATCTGTTTATCAGAGGTAGATTATGGATACAACACCTGTACAGTGAAAGAGATGAAGCAAGGTGGTACAGAGTTCCCAATATCTGAGCTCCCTGGGCAAGTGTCAGGATTAGCATCTGGCTCCCCAGGAGCTAGGATCTATGTGCATCAGCCTTTGCCAAAAGCTTCCTCACACTGCACTGCTTCACACTGACTGTGCACTCAACATGTCATGGCTCATTAAAACCTTCATGGACTTCCTGGGAATTGCACTGATTACCCTGCAGCATACAGGCTAGAAATTAGTGAGCTGCTGAAACAGTTTGTCACGTAAAACCCAAGGCTGCCTGGTTTTCAGGCACATACAAGTAACTTTTAATAACTCCTGTTCTTACATTTGGGACTCAGATATCATTTTTGTGTTGAAAAGTGAAGTATTGGAAGTGCCAGAGATTCCCATATCACCAGTTTGGTGACTGATCACGCTTTCAGGTTAATAAATATGTAATTTATAATTATTTCCTAATTATATTATTTAATGATTAAATTATAATCATCAAAATTAATTATATAGTGGTTATTTCATTCATCATTAACAATTATTTTATGAAATTGTCATTAATTTTTATATGCAGCCATTTTAAGTTATCAGGGCTCAAATCAAAACATTAAATATCATCAAGTTAAAATATTTGTTTGCATGATATCCTGACTCTCATACATATCTTCCAGTTTAATAAATCCTCTCTTGTACATAACAATTTTCTGGGCAGCTATTTGACACTCAGCACTGACACCTACAATGATGGTAATTCAAAACTATGAAGAGAGTGAAGAGAAGAGGGTTTTAAAAGTGAGGTCCAGTAAAGTGGCAGTGTCCAGCAATGAGAATGTAATTATTTCCTTTTGTGTTGCTTTAAAAAATGAAAATAAGTTTAGCCCATTCTTCTCCCAGTGTTTTATCTGGCCTCTTTCTAAACTCCAATCACTTTTGCTCCCTCCCTTCTATGATGGAGTTATTGGAGGGGAAGGAAATCACCGCACTGCGGGTCATGAATCACTCACTGTAACAGTGAGGACCCTGTACTGCCCTTAGGCACATCAGATAAATTCAAATAGAAAATTACAAAATGATAATGCAAATGCACAAGGATAATCCTAGCAGCAGCAGGAAACTCTGTTTACAGCACAGCATGAGCAAAGTGATGCTACCAAGAGGTGTAACTTACTGGGCTCACCCAAAGTGCTGCACATTGCAAAAGGAATTAGACTGAGCTTTAAGATGTGGGAGGTAACCCAGCTTTAAACAGGACACATATCCTGACCCAGGAAGAGGCAGTGATATTTAAAAGTAGCTGAGGCACATGTGACTCCTTCACAAAGTCCACAAAAACCCTCTTACATATAAATCTCTGCTTTTTCTCTTTTTAGCAACCAAACTAAACCACTCACAAAACCTGGCTCACTGGAGCAGCACCATGGAGACACAGCACAGGAAGTTAATCCCTGCCTCCCAAACTCTAAACAATGAGATCCTGCACATGGGCTGGGAGCTGAGCACATGGTGACAGTGACACACAGCTAAGCAATTCCTTGAGCTGCTGACACATTCAGGACAAAACCTATTGTCTGGGCCGAGGCATGGCTGACATTGCTGCCCCAAAAGCTCAGGCAAGATGCCTGAGCCCCTCTCATAGAGGCAAACTGGGACCAGCCTTATTTGTAAATAAGCTGGGAGAAAATATCCTTCAGAAGTCCAGTATGCCCTCAGACACCCTGGCTGTGGAGGTCAAACAGCTGAGAAAATAGGATTTACAGGGGAAGGGATGAGAGAACACAGGAGCTCTTCTCTGGACAGTAAATGTGTGATAATCCCATCCAGGGATCCCCCAGGGACCAAGGGAGATGGGTTGCCAGGGCAAATTCACAGACCCATGGCATGCAGTGCTTATAACAGCAGCAATAAAAGTTATCTTTCAGTTCACTTGCTGGCCAAAGGAAAAGTCAACAGCAACCAAAAATCTTCAATTTTCAGGTAAAACAAATATGTCAAAATAAGTTTAATTAAGGCTCCAAATATGTGTCATTCATTTCAAATCATCTTTGAGTTTCAGACAGAAAAGGTGTTTCAAAACAAAAATTGAAAACATTGAGACCTTTTCAAGGGTATTTTCAGCTTCAGCTAATTCTACTAATTTACAGACCATCTAAAGGAACAGTTTTAAATCAAAATTAAGACAGTAATAGGGAAAATGGTGTTCAATTCTACCAGGCAATTAAAACAGGAGCTGTTTTGCAGTAAGATTAATAGCTGCAGTATCTGAAGCTACTGTAGTTTCTTTTTTCAGAATACTGAGAGTTGAATACAATCAAGTACTGATAGTTTTGCCAGACACACATCTGCAGACACTATTCCCCAGCTCACAGTCCCAGCTGTGCACAGCGCTGCTTGAATCAAGGGATGGGACTTCTGGGAGTCTGTTCAGTGAGGGTGAAGACCAGTGCAGGAATACACTGAAGACAAGGGGGCTACTTCCAATTTACCACTGGAGAAAGTGGACAATAATGAGGAAACGGAGGGAGGAATAGCTCATCCAGGGAAATCAGACTCTTAAGCTAGGACCAGTGCCCTTCAGCAAAATAAACCTTGCTGAATACGTCCCCACCATCCAGCTCTTTCATGCCTGATACCACTTTTTCAGCTTAGGCACACAAGGAAAGAGAAATGAAGAGCCCACCCCAGTACTGAAGACAGGGCTGTTCAAATAATACACATCACACTCCATTCAGCAGGAAACTGCATGCTGCTTCCAGCCTGCCTCAGCAAGGAAATGCAGCAATGGGCTACAGACATCTCCTGAAAGAATGGCCAGAGTCACAAGATATCTTGCAGGAATGCACAAAACATCACATGTCTTGCTTGGACCTTGCCGAGGCTGTGGCTGAAGTAATGCACAGTGCAGATCCATAACAAAGCTTGTTGATTTTAAGCCTTAAGAAGTTGAAATGACAAAGGGAACAGAAAAGAGTAACATGGGGCATCACCAAAGTTAAGGTCTATCTGGTACACTTTACATTCAGTACCAATCTCAAAGTGCTGTCATGCCAGACCAAATCCCACCCAAACCTCAGAAAAATATCTTAACCTAAACCTGCACTCACATGTGATTTACTGCCTTCCTCTTTCCTGACAGCTTTTATGGATGAGGGTCCCAGAGTGGAGGAAGTGAGGAGAGCCACCTCCAGGTCATGTCATCTACTCAAGGGTATGCAGGGGGAAAAAAACGGTATTTACAAGTCCAGGACTTGTGACTCACATCCCTTGTTTTAACCACAGCACCACACATTTCCACACTTGAATGCTGACCAGACTAGAATGTGGTTCAAGAAAAAAAAACAACAGAGGTTGGTTTGCGAAAGATTTTCCTCTTTCCTTTGGTGTTTTCAGGGAAGAGGACATTGCATTTGTCCATCTCCTAGAATGGGGAGGGCTTTGGTGCACAGCAACAAATGCAACAAACATTTGCTGGGTGCAACAGCCACAGCCTTGAGGTACTGGTGGCTTGCTGGGAGCAGCAAATTAGGCCACAAAGGACCACAACTGATCTTGCTCAAACTGCAATTAAGTGTCATCATGCTTTCCTGGGTGAATTATTTGACTGTCTCTCAGGAGCAAGCAGGGATTATTGTGTACACAATGTTGATCACCTCACTAAGGTACAGAATAATGATGGAGACTCAGAGATTCCTGGTGGAAATGCTTATTATTTTTCCTTGCCTCAGCCAAAACTGTGAGATCCTGGCCCACCACACTGACAGGCTGCCAGATACAGCTATTGCCAATGCTCCTCTGTGTAATTGGCCCTTAAATGGCCCTACTGCTACCTAAGGAAGGCTGGGCAGGTTACTTTCTGCAGTGTTACCCAACTCAAAGACAATGAGGGATGCACAGCTCCCAGCAAATCAACTGAAACAGTCAGATGATGTTCAGCATTGATCCAAAGGTGCTGCTGAGAAACAATGTGCATTTGTGCACTTCTCCAAAGAGGTGTGCCATCAGTACTGCCCTGTGGCAGAACTGCTAAGGCCCAAGACAGTCTCCAGGCTTCAAGTCAGGCCCTTAGACACGCTGTAGGATTGTGAAGCATCAGTGAAGTGATGCCTGGAAAACTGTGATAACAACACAAGAGCCTGTTCCCCCCATGCAGACATGTCAGAGTTGCAGTTAACGAGGGATTAAGTCACCAGGCCTTATCCCAGAGACATGTTCCCAATAAAAACCTCTGAGAATCAAACCTGATGAAGCTGTTCCTTTATCATAAATATCAGAGAAACAGCAATATGCTTTAAGACTAGCAGAAGAGTACCCTCTCTATCTAACAGAGTCTATCTATTAAGTTCTAGTAGGAACAAGGTCTCAGCCTCCTAGAATTTACTCTTCATCTCACTTATTCAGTGTAGAACTGCAGTGCAATGGAAGCTACAGCCAGTGCCTTAACCACAAGGCCAATCCTCCTTCATCCTGTTGTGTGCCAAGTAACACCAGCCCTTGGATTTGCACTCATCCTTCACAAGAGCCTCTCATTCCTGAGCATGCCTCTGGCTGCCAAAGACATGGACAGACCACTGGTCTGACCTGGCTGCAGACAGACAGCATCCATCCCCAAAGTCTGTGAATTCCTCTTCCACAACAGAAATAACACAATCCTGGCACAAGTGAGAGGTAATGCAGAATATGGGCTTCTTATAGGACAGGAAATTCATTGGTCACTGATTACATGTTTCTAGCTGCAGTGCTCAACGCATCCTGGGAACTGTGCATTAGGACACTGGTCCCACACCAGAGAGAGGGAGCTTCTTTCCCCCATGCCATGTCTGCTAAAGCAGGAATGACTCTTAGAGATACCTGTGTCCTTTAAAAAAAGAAGAAAGAAAGTAGACTAATGGGAGCTAAATGTGTCACATTTTCATTGAAAGTGACAAAGTGAGATCACCTACTGTGGAAGGCAATGTCCTCATCTCTTTATTTTTTCAGCAGCTTATGAAGGTGAAAAGCAAAGGGAGAAAACCAGCAGCCACTGATGACTTCAGTCCGAAGGAGCTCAGTGCTGCTTTTCCAGCAGCCCCTGCAGCTCTGCCAATTGTTACACGGGCGATTACAACACACCTCCAAGCAAGAGGCAGGGAAGCCTATTAAAAGCCATCACTGGGTCTTGAAGAGATGTAATTAGAATAAGCTCCAAATAGCAGCAGTGCGTGGGCAGCCGCCGCCGTGGTGTGACAGGCGGGTGCTGCCATCACCGTGGGCTGCACTCAAGCTGCTGACCACCTGTAAGCAGCAGCTAGACAGTAATTACTAGTCATTAATAATCCATAAGCTTGGTGTCCCATGATTCAACTAAGGAGTCCCAAGTGCCTGGCAGAACAGTAAACTTCACAGCTGTAAGGAAGGTAAATACTGTGTTCTCGTGACTATTTTCTTGTTAGGCAAACTAAGGCACATAGATGTCATGGTCAGCATTACAAGTAATTACTCAGGATTTGAGGGTAATCAGACCTTCTGAGCTTTAACAAACCTATCAGACTAAGAGTGATGACTCTGAAAGAGATGCACAGAATAAGGAACCCACATACTCCTCATTTCAAAGGCTGCTGTTTAAAATTCCAGCTGCTATGCCTTGTTCCAAGTCACACTGTAACTCAAGGGTGAGAATTTGAAAGGATCCAGAAGTTCTGGCTTCTAAAATGACCAGCAGCTCATAGTTTGTGACTTTTTGGTTGCACAGCAGCCTTTTAATGTCAGTTTTATGGAACAGAAAAAGGCTGGAACAAAAAAAACTGTCAGAGTTTTGTACAACATCCTGCTTCTAGTCCCCTTCCCCAGGAAAGGGCTTTACATGTACAAACCACAGGGTAGTACTACTAAGGCATTGCTTTCTTCTAAGTAAAGTCCCAGGGGTATACAAGGGGATGGTTAAAGCAAAATCCAGTCTACACTCCCTGTTGCAGCTACAAAATTTTCAGTGGAAGTAATGAGATCACGTTTTAAGTCTTTAAAGTAAAATGATCAATTCTGCCTGAGGGGAAAAATGTTGGGGTTTTAGTCAAGGACTTTGGTAAACCAAGCCTCTAAGAATTTCCTGCATCAATCAGTACATGCTGAGAGGCAAAATGGAATGGAATTGCTGAAAGCAGCAACTAACAAACCATCAGAAGGCACCTCCCCTTCCTCTCTGCACATACTGGGGCTTTCAATGTTTACCTGCTCCCATTGGTAACAGCCCACTTTTGAACTATGAGGCCAAGGGAACAGCTTGAAACTTACCTTTAGCATAGACTATTGACAACCTCTCCTACCAGCTACTGTGACTTGTTTGTATGAAATATTTCAAGATAGCCAAACACTAATATTCCCCAAATTCCAACTTTCACAGCAGCTGCTGCAAGCTCGGAACCAAGCTCAGGAGGACCCCAACACAGTCGTGGGAAAGTCTTCAAGGCAGTCTGAATACCTTGATCAACACATAGCCCAGTCAGGCCATGTGGATACTCTGACACACTCCTGTGGCTGGATGAGCAGTGTCCCCACCTCAGAGCTGTCAATCCCTTTTTTGGGCCAGAAGAATGACTGCTGGTCCTCTAAGACACAGATTTCTGAGGAAGGGTCTGAAGAATAACAGCCTAGCTCTAAGGGATCTGTCCCTGCAGCAGTAGCACAAATGCCTCTGAAGGCTTCACCTTTGTACATTCCAGCAAGGCAGAAGGCCCAGCAACCCACCACAGAGCCACAAGTCTTTTTTCATCAATTCACTCCTCTGCTGATGTTGTCTGAGAGCTCAGCAAAACTTCATGCCACAAATAACAGCCTAGCTGCTAATGATGGGGTAGAGCTAAGTGTGTTTATCCCTTGTTGCCCCATCTTGCTGCAACAGAAATTCCTGCTAGAGGTGACCTGAGGAAGTCAAGTGAGCAGGATCCTGTGACCCTTTACTGAGGTACTTGCCAAACTAATAAATTTCAGTGGTGGTGCTATGATATGATCTCAAATGGAGACTGGGAGGAGGAGCTGTCTGTAAGAGCCAAGAAAAACACTGTGGACACACAGGAGAAGGAGAACCAGAGCTCAAACTTGGATTTTTTTTTTTAATAGGCAGTTCTAAAAAGCTCCTGTCATTTTCACAAGGATTAATACAGTCCTAATTAGTACAATCCTGCCTAATACTGACAAACGATCCATCCTGAGATCCATTTCTTGGTAAGTTCATGGAAGACATGAGCCAGGGCAGGGAAACTCTCAGAGTTTCAGCCAGGTCTGCAGCAAGGCTCTAGCCCAGGGCATGATGCTACCAGCAGCTCAGGTCCTGCAGCCTGAGAAGAACAGGATAAGGAGACTGGGGACCAACCTTTTGCTCCCAAAGACAGGACTGCAGGGAATCAGCCTGGCTCGTCAAGGGGAAGGGCATGCAAACAAGAACAGAGAAAAAACAAGGAAGAAACCACAGAAGGAAATGGAAGACAATGTTTAGGGCAGGAGACTAAGGAGGGCACAGGTAAGGAAAAGAGCAGGATGGGGAATGGCAACAGGACCACGACGAAGGACAAAACATAGATGGATGGACAGCAGACCTGCTCAGTCACAGGAAAGGACAACAGAACCTCTTGCAGCCATCAATCCCATAGTACTGTTCATATGCTTCAGCCTGTACTACTGCAAGGTTCTCACATACACTCTGGAATGGGCTTCCTCACATGAGGACTCAAAAATATATAAGCAGTGCTATTTTTAACTTAACTTCATGATGGGAATGGGTAAGAAGTCACGATTTAAAAATCTGGGATGGCAATACTGCTGCTGCTGTATGGTTTGCAGATGCAAAGAGAAGAGGCCTGTGTTGTGGGGAAAGACACTGAACAGCTCTCAAAAAGTGTAACATACTTTTGCTTCTCTGTGATGGATACATTGGCGAATACACCAAAACCAACAAAACTATCATAAAGTTTTTCTACAAGTATTTCTACAAGTATTTTCTACAAGTATTTTTCAGGTTTTTGAGGGGGAGAAAAGCTCCCAATTCACAGTATTCATTTTCAAGTGATGAAGAAGTTAGAATATAAATCGTTTTTCATCCTCCCCCTGTCCTAAAAGCCTTGTAAAAAATATTTCTCTCCTTGTCCTGTGGATGTTTTTTTCTCCATAATGAGTATTTTCATTATGCAGAAAGAAGTGGTTTGCTATAATTTCATCCAATGGCTCAAAAAAGGAACATATGCCCAGCTGAAGCAGCAGAAATGGAAAAATGAAACTTTTTTTAAATGGAAGTAAACTGAAACAGAAATTCAGAAAATGTAACTTCAGTGAATCTTGTTCCAGTGGGAAATAAGCTATATCTCTGGTAATCTCTGAAAATATAAAGGAAGTAACTTGTTTGATTCTGGGAATTTCAGATTTAGGACTTTTCTGAGTAATCCAGGTGTCCAAGTGTCACTCCCAAAACAGAGATAAATTGTGTTCCTTCTGCTTTCTAAGCTCTACATTCTCCTGAACAACCAAGACAGTTAAGAAATGACCTTAAAATAAAAATAAAGGTGCACTTAAACCCCACTAAGAACCCCACTTTCCCCTGCTCCCCCACCCCAACCCCTCAAAACCACCCAATCCAAAGCAATCTCTCACTCCAAGATCACCACACAGTCCCTGGCCTCTGGATGGCAGAGTCTGGGAGAACACCACGTGCCAAGGCATGGCAGGCTGAACATCTGTGTCTCCCAAGCCCAAGCTAAATGCTCTGGCTGCTGCCAGCACAGCTGGACAAGGAGTGACCTCGTCCTGGGCTGAGGCCAGCAGAGCTGCGGCCTTGCTCCTGGGGCTGCCAGAGCTCCAAGCTGTCCGTGCTGCTGGTCACTCCCAGCACTGACCTGACCTCCCAGCTCTTCAGCCACACTGAGGAGTGTGCACGTGTGTGCATGCTCACATTTACTTATGTGCACATACAGGTGGATTTATACACATCCCCCAGCAAAAACCTGACTTACAGAGAGTCAATTATCCACTGAGGGCCTGCTACTAGAGAAGTTACCCAAATAATAAATAATAAAATTGCTCCCTTCTGTGCTAGTTTTCTCCATGAAATACAGGCCTGTGATATCTTTTTTTTTTTTTTTTTTTTTTTTTTTTTTTTTTTTAGCAAAAGGCTGTCTAGTTATTTTTCTTGTTTCACTTTCAATATTCTTCAGCCTTAGTTAATTTCACAGGCCAGGGAACAGAGATGATTCTATGATTCCACTGGATCTGGCTCAATAGGATTCTTTCCACCCTATTTCCCAGATGTACATTTGATTTTTCTTATGTTATCCCTGATACAATAATCCTTCAGCTTGCTGTTTTACATAGCCTCTTTTCAGCCCCTTGTTCTCCCCACAGCAGAGCTGGAAGGCAAGGAACTGAGGATCCCTGTTCTGAGCCAGCCCCCTGCATGTTTCTTGACCACGCTGGCTAACAGAGGCTCTGTTGTGCTCTGCACTGATAGAAATGTCCCAGTCAAGGGAGTGAAAGGCAGAGGATAGATTCATATTATACAATGTTAGTGCTATCAAAATACAGCTGGACCTAAAGAGCCTATTCAGAACCTCCAGATCGTGCTTAAAAAGTAAATAAGGTGTCTCAAGCACAGCTGCCTGGAAAATGCAGCTTAGTGAAACATTTAAGACCATTTTACAAAGTAGCATAAGAAGCTGGGTTTCTTCTCTTGGTTTCCTTATGTGCCAGAAGAAAAATGGAAGAGATTAAACTTTAAATACTGATGCAGCATGTTTGGTTAATGACTAGACAAACAACATAACAATATTTTGCCAAAAGCAAGAGACATGCAACTTACTGCCCTAGCTGATGCAAATTGCAGCTACTTTCAAAGTCTGTCATTAGGTGTGAAAGCTACCCAGGCAAACAAGCCTGGGCATCTGCACCAGTCCCATCCCCAAAAAGTACTTTATAGACCCTATTGCTGTAACTCTATAATCCCCTGACCTGAGAGCCAAGGTGATGAAATGTATGGACTCTGCCCAGAAGGGAGAGAAAGATGCTGTTGTGTCTGCTTAGTTCTCATGTTACAAAGAACTATTGCAGAAAGCAAAACCTTGATGGTGAAACAGCTCAAAGCAGCAGCACTCAATTCTTAGGGAATTGTCCCCTCAGAATAACAAAATAGAGACAACCACAACAGTGCCAGGCTCACATGGGGAGGCTGTCAGAGCTCTGAACTAAGCTATTGCCAGTGACCCAGGGACAGTACACAGACATCTCTGTGACTCTGAAAAGCACAAACTCCCTGCTTCCTCCCAGGAGGAGTCTACTCCTGACCTACCTTTGCCCAACAGACTTCATCAAGGCAGGAGATACTCCTTTCCTATGTATAGGAGATGACTGAGAAATGTGTCTGCACACAATTCAACACCAACTTGTTCTTCATTAACCTTACTATGATTTGTTTTTTCATCATCTGTACAGTTCATGATTTCTCAATAATCACTGAACTCCATTATTAAAGCCAAGAAACATTAAGAATGTTTAGCTTTTAGCTTTTAGCTTTAGGGCAGTGTTAAAAGACAGAAGTTTATGAAAAAAAAAAAAAAAAGATGGGCTGATTGTGAGGGAAGAGCATTGCTGCTACTAACAGAGGAGTGATGCCAGTGCATTTGAGATGCCTTACCTTATCTCCTGGCTGTGGTCTCATAAGGGACACTTGGTCATAGCCTCGTCGAACCAAAGCCCACAGTGCATCAAGTTTACCCTGCAATTAAGAAAAAAAAAAAGAGACAAGATATGACCAAGAAATGTGGTGAAATTAGCATGAGATTAAAGAACAGGTGGGTTGGTACAGCTTTTCTGTATTAAGCTGTTTGCACCCACACTGGTCCTGTACCCTGGCCTCTGTACACTGTTTATCTGGACAACTAGGAGAAGCCCAGTGGGGTCATACCCAATATGCAGTCAGCCAAATACTCCATATACACTGAGGATGAGAGTAGATTAATGTGAGCAACTCCCTTAAGAGGCACAATTAGACAGGCATTACTTTAAAGCTCTAATCTTACTTTAGATGTTACAAAAGGCAGAACAACAGTAGAGTACAGATGGGAAGAGAACTGAAGCACGGATAAACAGCCACAAGAATACCTGCCTAGGAAGTCTTTAAAATTCAGAGATGCTTTCCAGAAACATTCAAGCACTGTTTAACTGATCTGTGAGTAAGCAGGGGAGGGGGAAACTCATCCCATGAAGCACTGTTTTGGGACATGGCCATAGATTCCTGGGATGAGCATGGTATGCTGCAGCCTTGACTGTGCTAGCCCTCCAGCTTCCTTCTCTGTAAGCAGAGATAACAGCTCTTCCCTGCCATTAGGGTTGTGTGAGGATTCATACATTAAAAGACATTGAAACATCAGATATTATAATGACATGGGAGAGCTGAGGATGAAAATATGCAGAGAGTGAGTGACTTGCCCAAAAATCAAACACTACTGTCTTATGGTTGAACTACAGGAAAACAGAGCTGGATCCCAATCCAAGCCCTTAGCCACAATGCAGACAAAGCAAGACAGTGCCCTTTATCTGATCCTTTTCTATGCTGCCTTGAGATGGCAGAAAACAGCATCTGCCCTCCCTAAGACTCAAGGGATCTGCTGTTGCACCCCAGGCAAGAGTACCTGAAAAGACAGTGTGAGCTGAGGAAAGGAAGATCTCCACTCACACCCTCCACTCTTCTCAAAAAAATATGGCAACACAGAGCCAAGTGAACTACACAATCCAAAACCAGGCAAAGGTGAGGATTAATGGCCACTTTTCTAAATAGACTCTCTCAGCTCTGCTGAAAGAAAGGCTGTGCTAAGAAAGTGGGATATAGTATCTTACATGATATGAGAGACCTGGCAAAATGGAGGGTCAGACTCATTACCTTGATTGGAGTGTACCATTTTCGCTGGGAGGGTGGTTTTCTCACATGGGGCTTCTTTGGTTTGGGTTCCCATGGCTCATACTCCTGTTCTGGCAACTTAATAATAGCATTTTTGGGTTTCTCCAATTTTGCTCCTTCCTCTGTTGACCCCTTGTCTCCCCATCGCACCTGGTGTCAGAAGAGCACACTGTGAGAAGACACTTCAGCAGTCCCCACCAGCAGGTGATTTCCACAGATACTGATCTTGTTCCCATCACATGACCAAGTGCTACCAGGAATTAAATCAAATTTATGAAAGCATCAAACTCCCACTGTAATCAGAAATACACATTTAAGAATAAAATAGTCTCATTCAAAAACTGCTGGAACTACTAGCCTTTGCACATTCCAGTAATCTAAGGTGTTGTGGGAATTCACAGCATCTGGGGCAGATGCGAATCATGAAGGTTGGTAAGAGCTCTAAGATGACTGAATTAACCCTGCACCACTAAACTGTATCTCAAGTGCCATATGAACACACCTTTTCAACACTTCCAGGGATGGTGATTCTGTCACTTCCCTGGACAGTGTGCTCCACCTCCTAATCATCCTTTCAGTGAATAAACTTTTCCCAATATCTAATATCTTAATATCTGATTTTGTTGTCTGACTTAGCTCAAGCAGAAAAGTGACTCTGCATTCAAGAACAATGTATGATCTATGGTGTCACAGTCAGCATACATTCTCAGCATCAAGGATAAAATTCTTCCAAGGAAAATGGTTAATGATATTAAGATGCAGTACTTCACCTGCAGTCTTGCAGGAACTTGCTGAAAAGCCTCCCCTTCCACAGAAACCAGACACTGCAAATAAACCCTCAAATAAAGAACCAGTGTAGCTTTGCCCAAATTTCCTCTGACAAGAGAACTGGTTGCAACTGCACCAAAGGGTTTGACTCAGGAGATTAAAACTTCTTTTGGTGCTTATCTCATTTCTTAACCTGCAAAATTTCTCTGGCTCACAATGCTAGATTAATTTAATTATTCATGCAAATGATAGCAGCTCCATGCCTGTTACTTGGACAGCAGGTGCAAATTAGGTAGACAAGCCCTGATTAAATCCCAGTCTCCAATACTCTTCAAAAAGCACATGAAAACATAGTGGTACAATTTTCAGTTAAATGTGCTGGGGTTTATAACACTAAAGAATAAGCCAAATACCTCCATCCTCTTAATCCCACCAACACCTCGACCTCCATAATAAGATGCATCCACGGTTGGCCACTTCTTCTTTGGCAATCCATCTTCATCATCTGAGTCCTGTGGGAAAGACAGGGAGATATTAATGCTGTTCTCACATAAAAAGCATAAACTGTGGAAAAGAGCTGAACATCCTATGGTCCAATCCTTGGATATCAGGCTTTGTGTGTTATGCTTATTTGCTGACAAAAACTAATAAAGTCTTTTGTCTCAGCAGCTGCAGTTTTAACTAGGGAAGCCAGAGAGGATTGCCTGTTCCTCTGTCCAGGCTGCTTTCATTTAATCAAATATGCATTGAGCTCCAAAATCCCAACTGATTTGTAAGGAAAGGCAAAGTACAGATGAATTTTACATATACTGGCTTGTCACTGTGCTGTGCAGAAAATGGAGTGATGATTTAGCCCAAAGAAATAATTTATTAACGGCACTTTTAGAACCTAATGTCACCTAACAGAGGAGAAAAAAGCGACCACTGTTGAGTTTTCTAACATGTGCATCAGACCCTTTTCTCATGACAGCTGTAAACCAGTATTTCTACACTATTTGATGCTTTGTGGAGTCTGGCTCAAGCTGTACAGTTTGGAATAGGGTTCAGACAGGAGCATCTCACAATTGTCAGGGAGATCAAAACCAGAGCAATCATAAAGACTGAAGATTATTTTTCTGGAACATGCGAGAGTCTGAATTAGGAATTAACTCCAGGTTCATTTTTCTGTTCTTGTCTAAATAAAAGCTGGCAAATGGTTCTGGTTCAACAAGCCTGGGAATACATCTCCAGCTCTATCATCTTGAGCCAAGAGAAGGAACTGGGATTTCTCAGACTCCACATCATTACACTAAGTTGAGGCACCTGAAAGTTACAGCCTGACACTCTCCAAGTACCCACATAGCTGAGGAGGGCACAACATAGCAGAGGGCACAACAAGCCTCCTACAATATTGTCTTCATTCCTCAAATAACTGTACCTCATGCTGATATGCAGATGTGCATGCTGCACAGTGCTCTCTGCTACTGTTCCTCAGTACAACTACATTTCTAGAAACACTGCTTGAACTTACTTTTTAATTAAAAAACAAACAAAAAATCAACTGAAAGCCAAATACTAGAGAGAGATGTAAATTACTGTTACGTTACTAGACGACATTTTCACAGAATTGCCCTACATGTTTCTATTGGAATGGAAAAAGAATTAATAGCCCAAAAGACAGTAATAGCTTTTTAAAACCATGCATTTTTGTTTGATTGTATTTACCTCTTAGGTAATGCCTTGGAGAAAGGTATTTCCATAGTTATTCAGTGACATGTGGTCTCTCAGCTACAGTTCAACAGGTCAGTTCCTCCAACAAATTCTTTAGTATGGCAGGCACAAGAGTTGACATTTGCATTAACTAGTAAGGGGAGTTTGAGTTTGGGTTTTCTTATTATTGTGGTTTGACTTCTTGATGTTTATTTTATCTTTTTTTTTGTTCCTGTTATTTTGTTTTTATCCTAAATTGGTGAAATAAATATACTATGAAGGTATTGTGGTTTGGTGTTGGGTTTGTTGCTGTTTCAGTAAGTTTTTTTTGAGAAATTTTATCCCATTTCATGCCACATCTAAACCAGTACCCAGTGAACTGCATCAGCATTTTTAATGAATTTATGTTTGATTTCATTGGGAACATGAGTATTACAGAAGATACTCTGCCTCTTCCATGCAATGTAATACAGATTTCAAGTGTTCATGTCTAACAGCTCTTACTGCTGGCAAGCCTGACTCTAGCAGGACAGAGTCAAGAGTAACAGCTGGTACTTTTCCAGTTGATAAAGGATTTATACCAAATATCCCCTACACTGAGCACACAGCAAAGCAACATTAAGAGCTCTCACATGGAAATCTAACGTTTGTGCTTTAGAACAAGTTTTACACACCCATATTCAGTTTAATACTAGCCATACCACACTGTATCAGCTGAAGGGCAGGTTGATACCATACCTAGGGAGCCTAAAACTAAATGCAATGAAATCCATTACACAGTTACAATTATTACAATGCACAATCATTACAACCCATACTGGATAAAGACAAGGGCAAGAAAAGGGAATGGATAACATTTCTATTTTGAGTTATTCCTGGAGGCTTACATCAATTCATTCTCTTTAACTTTACTTAAAATTGCAAAGCATCTGGAACTTCTGCAGGGGTGTGATGCTCTCTGAAACCTCCTTCAAATGCAGCATGGCTGCAACTGCAGGCTTTGTGATAGCACTAATCACACTAACCCCAGCATGAATTCTGGTCTGCATTCTGAAGTTAAATTGTCACAGTGCTTCTGCTCAGGACAAGTAAGAGGATCACATAACACTAGTGGTGGCCTCTAGCAACCTCAAAACAGCAGCTGTGGTTGCCTCCTTACATTCATGCCAAGTTACAGCAAGTCTTTCTTGTGGGTTAGGCAAGTATTTTTCCATTATTTAACTGTCTATGCCTAGGAAAGAAATAAAGGAAGCCCTAAGTTTTCTCTGGAGGTGCTTTAATTTACTGTTTTTTTATTTTCATGAAACTAGTATGGTGACACTAAACTGAGGTCAGGGTCAGTTACTGTCCCCAAAACAGCTAAATACAATCCTGCCTCAAACAGCTCAAAACCTAAATGGAGAAAAGCTAAATGTCGTTCCAAAGGTCACTCTGCAGAAGAGCCACAGCCAGGGCAGACTTTTGTCTCCTCTCCTGTAGCAAAGCCACAAGAATGTGGCCTTTGCTGTCCTTTCTTCCAGCTGCCACACTGTGCCTTACTACCAATCTGGGCTAAACTCCTGTGGAGAACAATGGCAGCTTTACTGGAGGAAGGGACAGCTGTCAGCAGAGCTTGAGAAGCAAAGATTTGCTTACACCTGTTTGATGCACAGCAGAATGAACAAAATACCACAGGAACCCTTGGCCTGTGGATTTCTGAGTTATGCAACTGTTTTCATCCTGGATGGAAGCAGTTTTGCTGTATGTAAATAAAGAGTCCAGAAGGCAGAAATAACTGTCCTGACCCAGAGCACTTCCTCTCATGGGCTTTAAGGTGTCATTAAGACACCTACAGGGCTGACATTCCTGGCCAGCACTGCAGTGGCTGCAGACAGTGCCACAGCTCAAAAATAAACCACTTACAGGCTCTGGAGGCGGGGGTGGAGGTGGCTCCTTGATCACCTGGAATAAACAAATAATGGAGAAATCTGAGACAATGGTAGGGTTCATCCATCTCAATACTATGTCCTCCCTGCTTTCTTGCCCATGTCACAAGTGAGTCATTCTGCTTCATTCCTCCCCATTCAATTCTCTCATTAGTCCCGTGGAAAATAAACTCCGATGAGATGAAAAATACCACATAATCACCAAGCTAGTGCAAAGATATTCTCTCAGAATCTACAGCTCCCCTGAATAAATTAAAGAAACCCCAACCAACAAAATGCAACCCCCCTCCCCCAACTGTTGTCTTTAAAGAGGACTGCAACAGCTTCTACACACATTAGTAAATCAATTCCATTACACTTT
This sequence comes from Trochalopteron elliotii, assembly GCA_024734555.1. NCBI lineage: Eukaryota > Metazoa > Chordata > Aves > Passeriformes > Leiothrichidae > Trochalopteron > Trochalopteron elliotii. Next base: position 4,104,102 of record JANPWX010000328.1, on the reverse strand, counting down.
TATGCAGCAGGTTTCAAAGCTGTTCTAAAGGAGATCTTGATCCCTACAAAAACCTAAGTCATATCCATGAGCTTTTTTAAAATTCTCATTCAATGTAAAAATCACATAGGCCTTGAAACAATCAAAACCCCAGACAAGAGTAACTTCAACATGCACTACAAGCAAATTGTTGAATCAGGGCTTTACAAATGTGATTTTTTTTTTTAAGCAAGGCTAACCACCCACTCCAACACTTTAACTGTGCTTTGAACCAAGTCAATAGAATAAAAAACCTGTACTTACCACTGTGCAGCAAAGGGGCCAAAACCACCACAGAAGAGCCAGAGCCAGCAGCAGAAAGAGAATCAGAAGAGCAATGAAAAGGATGGTCCCAGTCAGCTGCAAGCAAGATGATTATTTCTGAGTTACTTTTGTATGTCTCAAAGAAGGCAGGAGTCCTGACTACACATTTAGTCAGCTTTCCCTCACTACGAGGTCTCAGGCAGATTGTGCAGTCAATCACTATTAACATTAGATCACCTGAAGTCACAAAACCGGGGAAGCATCTCCTCTTTGCAGTGTGTATATGTATAATTTCTGTACAAATTTATGGTGTGTTTATAGCCCACTAGATTCAAGAAGGTTAAACTTGTATACAACCCATTCTGGGCAAGTCCCTTACTGCTGTCAGAATGGCATTGCCACAGACCCTCAGGTATGCAGAGTAACCTTTGATTCCTAGAGATGCAGAATATGCAAATGTTGATATTGGCAGAATGGGAATATTGGAGCTCAGACCTTATGGGTAACCGTTCACATGTCAGTATCATGGAACAGAGCACAACTTGCTCAGTGCATCAGCTCCCAAGCCTGCCTGTGCTGCCTCTTGACTCAAACCACTCTCACAACTTTAGCCTAGGTGATTATCAAACCAGTCAGTAATGTTGTTTGTTCTTGGTATGTATCTTAGGGCTGGTTTGACTATTTTAAATGAGACACTGTAATCATTCTCTTAAGCATTTCTGGTTCTTGTATATACTGATCTCTCTGAAGAGAACAGTGAGACACTGGGGATGCAAAGCTAAGGGTCTATACCTTCAAAATCAAAGTTAAATTTTCTTTAAAATTACTAGAAACAACAAAAAAAATAAATCAAGTGTTAACTATTGAAATTAGCTTTTCAGAGCTACTGAGAATCAAAGAGAATCACAGCTCTGAATTTTCTGTGTAAGTCTTGATGGATTCTTTGCACTTGGAGCATTTAATATTGGTGCATTCAGAAGAGATATTAATTCTCTATTGCTCTGATGACTACAGAAATCAGATTTTCATATGCTGCTTGCTTCCTGCAGAACATACAGAGCACGTGCCTTTTGAAAAGTAAACATTTGTTTCACATGGGCAATGGCATGCTGAGACATGCCCTGTCCTTGGACAGTACTGGGCTCTGGAATGATGTTAACTTTAGCTGTGGTGTTGCAGCTATTTTTTTTGTTTTTAATATATACTGGGAAAATAAACCTCTTCAATGGTAGATTTTAAAAATTTGAGAAGAGATTCAATTCACCAGCAACAGGGGTATCAGGGAACAGGAAAAACTTAGCAGGAAACTAGAGGAAAGCCTGGGGCTAGGAGAATGTGAAAAGAACTTGAAGAAAGGTCTGTCAATCAGGCCGAGGAAAGAGGAGTAGGCTAGAGAGGAAGCTGTAAGAGATTTTCAAAGGATAGGTGGGATAAAGGGAAAGAATCTAAATTCCCACAGTGAATTTTATATGATAAAGTCCATGAGATTCACCTTATGAAATCTAAAACTACTTGCTGAATTTCCATGACACCAGAAACTGATGCTTAGCTCCTTCTTAAAACAGGGATTCTCTTCAGCATTCTAAGTGCATTTGTTTTCCTGTCAGGCAATGAAAAGGCTGAGGGTGGAAAGTATCAGCTGCTAAAAGCTTTGCAAAGTCTGGGTTCGATCCTGAACGACCGACTTAGGTGGTACCCAGCTCCCCCCAGGCCAGTTCCTAGACTGACACATTCAGTATGGGACTAACACGAGCTCCTACTCTATGCTTTTAGGCAGGTAACTCAGTATCCCATATCTGTGTCACAGCATGGCCATCCCTACACTGCTCTGTGGCTTTTTGTTACAGATACAACAAACTGACCTGTTGTAGGCTATGCCACTTGGCTCACCTTCATTTGGCCAGGGAGCAGCTGGACTGCTCCAACATGTGCCAGACTCCCTGCTCAAACAAGTTCTGTTAGAGGACACTGCACCCAGCTGCAGTTCACTACTAAGCCCCCTCTCTGGTCCCCCCATGCCCCCGTGTACAACTAATGTATCTGGAAAGCAGATGCTTGAAGGAAAAGGGATTCCCAGTAAAGTCAGTTTGCTGAGAAAGGAATGAGTAAAAACCACACATAGCATTCAGAAACATTGCTGCACTTCTTAAAAACAAATCCAAGCACAGCAGCAATGCAGTACCATTGCTACTATTACTCCAAACACACATTACCTCCTTGTTTTGTAGCCTTTGTTCCCAGCCATCGCTTTTCCCATGCTAACTGCAAATATAAATTGCTGAGACATTTGCCAGCAGAAGCTCAGGAGCTGCTGGCAGCAAGAAGCTAAAGAGTCTTCTTTTAATGGTTTCAATGATACAAAGCACCATAGTGAAGCTGGACTTGGAAAAGAAAATAGCAGACTTCATGCAGCTGAACAGAAATAAGCACAGGGATCACACAGAGGCTTTCGGATTATAGTGAAGATACTTACTGTACAGAAAAGACAGAAGGACCAGCTGGGGAGGAGAGCTGAGCAGGCCAGCTGACTGCCACCCACAGAAAAGGAAACAGGAGAGGAAAAGAAATGGAGGGAGTCTCTAAAACGAGAAGAGTGAAATGCATGAAATTAAAGTTGGAAACTGAACTGCCAACCTCCCTGCTTATGGGACATAACAAGAGTGAGACAGTGTTTTTCTATCAGCTGCAAATCAGGCTTCCTGCCTCCTTCAATTCAATCGGCAAGAGGCTGGTCGAACACTGTCAGATTGACATGACTGGAGATTGGATTCCTCTTTTTATCCTAAGGCTGCCAAAACAAAAAGCTTCCTCCATCCATGCTCTGGCCTTTAGGAACCCTGGTTAGGGTTGAGACTTCAGTCTTCATCAGAAATAGATTACATATGGGTAACAAAATGCACCAGTTAACACCACTGCAGACTTGAAAGGTTTTATTGTACCTGAGGTAAAAGAGTGGAATTAAATGCGAAAATATCAGCCCTCAGTATGGAAAATTTGGAAGAAAGTTTTAGCAATATAGAAATTATCCCATAAAGAAACAAACACGTCTGTTATACTGTGTCCCTGCAACCCAGCCTGTTCCAGCATTCTGGTGTGATATTTCCCACCTTCATTGCTGCAAACATCAGAAAATTAGATTTATAAGTTCCAGTCGCCTCTATCTGCATTCCTGCCCTTCTGTTCTCCAGCTGTCAAAATGGCCAACAATGATTACAACCCAATATGACAGCATTTGGCATAGGCTATAAAAGTCCTTTTGACACTAATAACAATGATACAAACTGCTATCAGGTACTTCAGCCAACTTGGTTTAGACCACAAGCACAAGGTCAGATATTTAATTACTGTACTTGCTCACACTAGCTATGGGCACTGCCTATTTTTACTCCAAGGCAAGGAAGACAACTCTTTATTAGTTCATTTCCTAATTTTGCTTATTTGATTCTAAAAATCAGAATTTGATAAAGGATCACTTCTAGCTGTTTGTCACTGACATTCCACCTGGTCTTTCTGACCTTGTGATGCAGGAGAGACATCACAGTCCTTTCCCTCTATGGCCTTTCCAGACACAAGTCCTAACAGTTGTACCTTTTACCCCAGATCCCATCAGGAACCCCACAGCTCAACAGATGGTTGCTCCCTGATGCTTCTTCAATCATTTTCTCAGATCTCCTGCTAAGATCCTAGTTTTGAGGTTTTCTCTCCTGGGGTAGGAATGGGCAGCATGCCTCTTATTCTAATCTTTTACTCAGAAAATCTATTATGATGTATCCATTAGCAATAACAATTTGATTTTAAGTAGCCCTGGTAATTTTCCCAAGAGCTGCTGGGATCCAGTCAGTAGTGGTGAGGCAGGAGCTGCAGAGAGGTCGTGCTCACTCAAGGAGGCTTTGCCTGAAGAACAACCCTTTCTTCCCAGGCTCTCATGGTTCCTCTGTCAAGCCCCATTGGAATTACTTACACAATGTGTGCTGGTGATGCTGACAGAGCTGGAGATGAACGTTAGCCCGTTGTTCATGCTGACTTGTAGGAAAACCACCCTAGAGCACAAAACAGATATGTTTATTTTTACTGTCATCTTTACACCCATTGTTACCTTTACTCTATCTCTGTTTTAACCACTGGTTTATGGGAGTGCATGGATAGTGCATCCTGTTGAGTCAGGGTATTTTCATGGCCTCAGGCACTTACCTGCATTTCCTCCCTGCTTGCCCAGAAGCCACCCTTTTTATGTAACCTTAGTTGAGCTGGGACAGATGCTTTTTATTAAAAAAATCTCATCCCAGCTGGGGCAAAGGGCACTAGGACAGTGAGTCATAACAGAATGCCTCAGACAATAGCAATACTACTGTAGACAACACAAGAAACTTTAAGACTTTTTTATTTATTTAAAGAAACCCTTCTGTCAATGAATCAGAATGTGTTTTGTATCCAAGCAAATCCAGAACACCTGCACTGAGATCAAGAAGGGTAAAAACACTGAAATGCCAGTGAAATTCAAGAAGAATCTTCCCCAGCCATTCTCCAGTATCAGAGAAAGGGCCCAAGGGAGAAAAAAAAATAAAATAATAATTTAAAAAATGACAAAACCCCACCAAATTAATTTCCTTCAGTGACAAATACAAAAGGGGAGGGAGGGATTCACCCATAGTCCCAGTACAGTATTTAAGCACCAACCCTAGGGAAAAGGTAGGGCATTGTACCATGACTCCCAGAAGTCTACAGGATTAAAAAGGCTGAAAAATATCAACACTAGATACAGAAGAGCAAAATACAGGAAGCAACATATATAATAGCAGCAAAGGAATTCAAATCAGGCATCTCCTTTCAATCAAAATTAAAAGTTTGTCTTGAATTTAATTACCTTTTGGTCTGAAACAACAGGATATAGGAAGAGAGGAGGAATCACCATTCTGTGATTTTATGATATGGGGCCATGGCCCAAGAAGACCTTTGGTTAAACTGTGTTGAAGACCCAATGTTAAATAGAGCTATGTTGGCTCACACTAGGAAAGGATATGGTACAAAGGAGATGGCTGCAATATCACACACACACACACACACACACACAAATTTATTAGCTTGATACTTTGGGCAAAATCCTGAGCCTTTGACTCAGTAATGACATTTCATCCAGAAGTCCACTCTCTCAACACATGCTGAAAGCAATACTCACTGTCCAGCGTCTTCTATCACTGGGGCAGGGCAAAGTAAGTATGTATCATGAACAAAAGTCGGCTTTTCATCTGAAAGGAAATTAATATAACTATCAGGGATGAAAAGAATAAATTGTTTCAAGCAGACCACCCCCTTGAGAAGTGCTGACACCAATGATGAACAGATGAATGCAGATGAACTCAATATATTGGAAAGTGCCAATACTCCCCAATGGTGCTGATCACAAATCCAGATACTAGAATAACCATTCATGTTGGTGCCAGCATGATGCTATCAGGCTAGAGATACCACTGCTAAGAATTGGAAGTTTATCTCTGCTCCTGACAGCAGTGGTCAGGCATTTGGAATTCAGCTTTCAGCAGTATTCATCATGTCTACCTGAAAATCACGTGCAACCTTCACTCACACTGAATAGTCCGACCCCTTGAGTTATGCAAGGGCTCAAAAGTTTAGGGTTCAATTTTTGTCTGTGCATGTCCAAATACATAGAAGAGAATCCAAGGCTGCACTGTCTGAGCCCAAGTCAAGGGAAGGAGAGAAATGGGGTGGAGCTAAAATGGAAAAATAATGAGGGAAAAAAAACCAAATCCAAGAGATGGTTGGTCATTTACAGGAAACAGGCAGAGACAGGCAATGACTGATGCAATCATGAGGATCTGCTCTGCATTAGCTGCTTCTCCTGGACCAAACCTCCCTTCTGTGGCAGCATCATCTGTAAACAGCCCATGTCTATAAGGGTTTGGTGCATGCAGAGTAAAGAACAAGGGCACACACCTTCCCACCCCCTTGCACTCCACTGCTCCATGATTCAGCAGTGTTTATGCTGTTGCTTTCAAAAGTCACATCCAGAAAGCCAAGTCCTAAGAATACAGACAGGAGGCCCAGCAGTAATCCTGCACTGCCACTCCACCCAAAGTGTGTAAGCTGAGGCACAAGAGCAGGCACATCACCCCAGTGACTACAGCTTAGCTCTGAATGGCCAGCAAAACAACTGCGCTGCCAGCCTGGAGAAGGAGTGGTCTACAAGAGTCAAACTCAAGGGAATAAAGGACTGATAAAGGCTGCCATCTTATTATACTTTTGAGGCTTGTTTACTCCTTCTATCTAGGAAAAAAATTCACTCAAGCAGCAACAGATGTAAGAGTTGTTCCTTCATGCTTCACCCACTTCAAGCACACCTGAAGACAGAATTCATTTCCTTTCCTTGGCAGAGATGAGGGCATGGAAATCAGTGATACATTTTAGGGATGGAAAAAAAGCCAGCATAGATCAGCATCTCATCACAATATCCGTTGCAAACTTAATGTAAGGAAAACACAGCATAGAGTTGGAATGGAGTAAGAGTAGTTCTCCTACTGTGTATTTCAGGCCCAGGTCAGCACTCACTGTGTAAAGCCCAGCCAAGGTGCTAATGACTTGGGTCAGGGAAGAAAAAGCAAAAAGTCTGTCTAACTGATAAACCACAAAAAACAAATCCTGGTTAAAGCATATCTGTAAGTGGAATAAATGCAAGACCACCAGAGCTGATTGACTGCAGCATCAACATAGACAACTGGGCTGGGAAATGAAGGAGCAATTCATGTGCTCCCTCTTGTAAGTGAATTCATTGCTAGGGAAACACGAGTCTGGCCACAACAGCATATGAAAGACTCTACTGTGCTCAGGCCACAAGGGTAGCATATATGAAAAAGGAGCAGATCTCCTCTCCCCACACCATGTTTCACTCTGCCAGACACACACAGCTTCTCAGGAATGAGAGAGGACTGCTGAAAAACTGGACACTCCATCTTTTTTTGGCCATTCAGTCCTTTGCCTGGCTGCTGAGACAGCCAACAAAAGACCCTGTTCAGCACAGCAATGACAGGGAGTTTCCATGTTACACAATCACTGTTACGGCACCAGCAACTGGCGTCAGAGAGGAGCATCTGCTCCTCTCACATCTGCTGCAAGGACTCCCCTGAACATGGATGAGAACTGGCCTGTGAGGTGACACAGCCACAGGGGTCACTGCAATCCACCAGCCTGCAAACTTACTGATGGTAATGCTGTCATTGAGCTTGAAGCTGCAGAGCACCTGGTCGATATTTCTTGCATGATAAAAGCCGTTGCCTCTTACCACAACTTGAAAGGATTCTGTAAGCGAAAATACAGAAGATTTATGATTTATTTATGAGAAATAACTCAAATACAGCATTTCTGTTCAGAGTGACCTGAATTAAAACATCCATACAGACACTCCCTCTATTCAGAAGCAATGTCCAAGAGTGCTACAGTGGCATTAGTGCTTCAGAGTCTTCTGTCTCAAGTCAGCTCCCACAAGTGTAACACAGAACTGCAATGCCTTAAAGGTCCCACAGTAAAACTAAGTCTGACTTGACTGATGTCATCTCATGCTTCCTCCACAGCTTTTGGGACAGACATCTTTGCTAACCACCTGTACCAGTCCTTCCCCCCAATCCTCATGGTAGATGGCACTAGGCTTTCAGCAAAGCTCTGTTCAGGAAGATGCTGACAGAGAGAACTCCCCTCCTAAACCTCCTGTGACTCAGAGAGAAAGCTTTGCCTCTGGTAGAAACCCTGGGAAAAAACAGTGCTCCTGCCCATGCAATAACCGAGTCCATGCACAGCCCCACTAAAATCTGTTCTGCATAAGAATGTCTAAAGATCCAGGCACCACCACCTTCTTTGTGCTCTTCCCTCATATCCCTGCCCCAGCAGCTGAAACCACCAGTGGCACAAAGAGAGACCTGTCACAACTTTGGTTGCTTTAGTCCTGATAGGGAAGGCACCTGTGACTTTTGACATTATTGTAATAAGACAATATGATTTCCCCAAGCAGCAGAAGCCTCAGCAGGTTTGGGTTTTTTCACAAACATTCCAATAGCCTTTTTACTGACAAAGCAGTTTTGATTTGAGTAAAGCCAGTCCAGGAAGGGTGCAATCAGAAGTGAGATTCCAACTGCACATGTCCTCTACTACTGGCACCACTGATCATTTTGCAGTGTACTGGGCTTACTCATAAGCCTAGAAAGTAACTCTGTTTATTGTTAGATCAGTAATGCCTGGCTGAGCATCTACTAGAAGTAGAAAAGTGCAGGAGAAGGCCAGGGATAGAGGCAAGTAGAGGTAGGATTGCTGAGTTCATGTCTATCATGAAAGCACCTGGTGGACAGACATGTTACAAACTTGTTGTGCCCCTGGTACCCTTTTGAAACTCCCTTTTGATACTGCACACAAACAGCCAGCTGACAGCTGAGATTGCTGGCACACAGCAAGGGAAAGCACAGAAGTTGCACTTTCATGCATGAATTTCCTACTTTAACCAAATCCTCCACAGGGCTCTCACATCAGGCTCTGAGCAGCATTTGAGACCAGCCCAATACAAGGGGTATAACAGCACAACACAGGACCAATTAATCATCAAGCTTCACATTGAAAATTATGAATAAATTATATAGTGCTCCACTAGTAGCAAGCAAAACCATGAACAGGTCTATATGCATCATCACTTATACTTTGATGAACGCAGTAAAAAGGAGAGCAAAACAATGTTGGTAGGATTGAGGGGAGCAGTACATGATTTTTAGTGATATAGGATTTGGCTTTTATCAACCTTCCATACAAGGCACTGCCATGTTATTTGTATGCTTTGGAGGAAGGAATTGTTATTGGATAATGCTACATGAGGCCCAAAGGTGGCTGAAATACATTCAGCCTCATCTGCATGCACTTCATTATCAAGCTACTGCAAGACAAGCTAGCACAAGGATGTGGAATGCCTTACTTTTCTGTACAAACAGCATGTTTTTGTCAAAAGCACTCTCACTCATTGCCATTATCATTGTATTGAGATCTAATGTAGCTCCAGGTGAATTGGGCTAGAGCATTTACAAATTACAATCATGCACTGGAAATCCACACTCTGGTTTTCATTGTGGTAACTTGCTCTAGAGCAGGGCTCTGAACTGACAAAAGCCACAAGGTACATAGGAATCAAAAGATATTTTGGGATGAGAAAAAGAAAGTATCTACTGGAGTGCATTTTGAAATGAAACATGTGCTTAGGTACCTTACTAAAGAAAAATTATAAAATTTGAGATATCAATGAGCACAGCAAGAGCCAAATACACAAATCCAGCATCAGAATTTGGCCTCTTTTTAATGGGAAGGGTTATACATCCTGGTTCTCACTGGGGTTAATGAGCATTTCTTTAAACAAATGAAAATGTACTGTAGGGCATATTCATCTGCTTCTTACTCCAATAAGAATCTCGAGTTACTCTTAGTCAGATTCATGCCTTGAGCCATTCCACATCTAACCCAGCTGCTACACTAAGAATTATGAGCATCCCTTTTTTTGCCAGCAGAGCTGAGAGTCATGACCAGCCCTGTGGGCAACTGGGCCTCTGCCCATCCACCAGAACTACCTGCCTGGGACCACACAGAGGCAGACTTGCTTGTAACCAGCCCACTTCACAGTGGCTTGAACAGCCAGACAAGATGATAATTTTTCCCCATCTCAATTTTGTATTTTAAAAGAAGCTTGCTAAAACAATGTTGTACTTAAATTTTTCTTCCCCTTCTCATGAATTAATGGCCTTAAAAGGCAGCAATCACAAAAGCTTAATTGGTGGCTGTTTCAGTGGCTTTAAAAAGATGCCGCAAGTAAGAAACTTTCAACACAAGACATCAAAGGTGAAAGCTACATCGAGAAGTTTAATCTTGTCAGGACAATTTACCTCTCCTGCTGTTTTTTTCACTGACTCCACTCTGCACAGTCAACTGTGAACAAGTGATTGGGTAGTAACCTGTCCACCAACACAAGCTGAAAATATACCAGACTTGCAGGGAGATTTAAGCAGCTGGTACTGGGTTTGTTGCTGCTGCTCAGAAGCCTGCCCCCGTGGTTGCTTTGGAGCATTAACGTGTTCTGGGTGATGCTCTGTTGAAATGGCTAATTCCATTTAATTTTGCGCCCTGGCTCTGGCTGCGTCCTTTTCTTCCTTAGTTACTGTCAGATCATAGATTGCAGCTTTTGACAAGACAGCGAAGGGAAAAAGGTCAGCACTGAAATACCCGGGCGGTGCTGGCAGCGAGATGGTGGGTTGAAGCTGGTGTGCACTGGCTGTGCTGTCGGCTCCGCTTCTCTGACTCTGATGAGAAGCTGACTGCTTGCATCCACACCTGGGAGTTGATGTGGCCAGTAGGATGCCACATCCAACAAAACCTTTCAATCACATCTGCGTACCATAAGCATAATCAAAGCAATGATGCTGTCAAACAGGATACGAGGCACCTCTGACTCTGCACTGATAGCCTGTTTACAGGCTGCATGTCTCGGTCACTTTAAATCAGAGGGAACAGGAAGGACCCAACTACACTGCTCCACATTGGGGACAATGAATTTGCAGGGTCAAAAAGCATTAAACATCAGATAGCTGTCACAATATGACAAGATCAGTTTGTAGCTGGGTCTGCCAGATAGCTTCGTCACAGAAAGCCAGAGTCCCAACTGGAATTATCAACACATAGAAATTGTTCCATTAGCATTTTACTAAACCTCTGGCAAGTCAAAAATGAAGCCAAGATCACCAGCAATCACCAAAGCATTAGTAACTATGAGAATGCTTACAAGGAGTAGCTCAAACCCTGCTTTAAGCCCTGATCATATCTTGTTTCCACTAAGCCACACAAAACCCTCATGATCTCATAGCAAATTGTAAAAATTATTAGCAATGCTAAACAAAGGCTAAACCAATTATCACCTCCTCACTCAGGTAAGTTTCATACAAAAGCATGGACAGATACACATTTCAAGGCTGTAAACAGAGAAGTATCTTTGTTGGAGAATGTGATAATATATTGCACTCTCTCCAAAGGTCCATTATTTTTCAATCATAATTTTGAAATGAAAATTTCTATCATGTGTTTAAACAAACAAACACTCGTAACCTAAAAGAGAAGGAATGGTAAATTTCTAGAAAATGTTACGTTCTAACTTTCAGCCAGTGGGTACCTCCAGCATGCAAGTGTATACATATGTCGATGTAGGTTTCAGTGGCTATATATCTTGACAGAATTATACATTATCAGTAACCTGTATCAGTAATTACCTAAATTTTAAATGCATAAAATTTCTGACATTAATGCAAAAAATAATGAAGCTCATGAAGTAAATTCCAAATGAAGCACATTAAAAAAATAAACCACATTACATATGGAGTAGCATCATAACTGTCCAGTGAGTTGAACTCAAGATCTGGATTCACAGTATCATGAAAGAAGTTGTTTAATCCCAGGAGATTCCTTCCAGGAGACAGTGGTGCACACAGCAATATAGATGAACCTCCAGCTATGTTGAAGTAAGTGGGATAATAAAGGATAATAAATATGAGCACAAGTGTAAACATTTGTAGCCTCATGCTGTAAAACCTCTTGCAGGAGGCAATGTCAGCTGTGGCTTGTGGGATAATAATAAATGCTATTGCAGGCCTGATTCTTAGTGCTGAAGACTTTAATACTTTAAGTATAACAGTACACAAGCAGTGTATGTCATGTGGAGCTGCAGCTTTGGCTTCCTCCAATTTCCTACTCTCTGCTGCTACAAACAAACCTTCAAGCACGTGGAGATTGGGCAGCAAAGCGTCCCCATGTGCCAGCCCTTGTTTGGTCAACAGTGACAAAGCAAACCTCAGAATTTTAGTGAAAGAAGTGCTGCTATCTTGCTGAATCACCAGCACTACACAGAAACTGATTCTGCCCAGTTTACATTGGTCTTGTTTGAAAGCCACAAAGACAATGGAAAATTCTACAGATCCAAGTAAAGAACAATATTGTTTGGGGGTTTTTTTCTTTAAGGGCAAACTATTTTAAAGGTGTACTTGGGGAATTTTAATCATATTTGTCATAAACTTTTTACCTAGCAAGCTTAGCAAAAAATGGGGTGGTTTGAACACATTATCCTTTGGAAAAAAAAAGAAACTTTACTCTTTTTGCTGAAATATATTAATTTTGTTGATTTTTTTTCTTGAGAATTTATTTTCTCAAATACTCCATAAAAAAGTATTTTCACATTCCATTTGAAAAACATTGTTTCAAATTCAACTTTCCAATATTCTTAACATTGTCCCAAACAACTTCAAGAATACTACTGAAATTCTTCCTATTGGAACACTCACATTTTTATGTAGCTAAAGGCATTTGTGTTGAACAGGATGGCTTGTAATAAGCTTTGCACAAAAAATTGTCAGGTATACAATAACTAAGCAAAAATAGGAAAGTATCATTATGAAATAAAAAGCCTTAAATGTCAAAGCTTTAAAACTGTTTTTTTCTAGTCAACTCTGCAATGTTTTAAAAAGTAAAATCATTGCTTTAAAATTTCTACAAATGAGATTTTACATCTAGCCCACAATATACTTAGGAATAATTCAAGAGACACAAGGATGTTTCATGTTAAATTGAAATATTCAGGGTAAGATCATATTGTGATTGACATGGGGAAATGAAGAGTGAACAATTTTTCTTCTGTGATACTAAATTTTTCCTGAGTTTCCTATTTTATCTGTTTTCAAGGTCAGTTTTCATGCATCATTGCCATTTTTATGTGCTCCTTTTTACAGTGTACAAGAAAATGAACACAAGACACTAACACTAGAGCTAAATAACCATGCTGAAAACTGTACCTTCCAGCAAACTTATGGTGTCACTCTTACTCTGTTGCAATAGCCTCTAAAGTAGAAAAAAACACAGCAAGAAAATTGCTAGCATAAATCAGAACAAATCCAAGTTAAATATACTAGACATGAAAGGCATGAAATTATCAACAACTCCTCTGGGTATCTTTCATGTTTACCATAAAGAAGAATGGTTCTTTCAAATAAGTAAAACATTAGCATTTTGGGAAACACAAGAGATATCTTGGCCTATACAGCAAATTATATTTGGTTCAATAAACCTTAAATTTCTGTAAATGTTTTGCAAAATCCTGTTCTAACTGCTGACAAGCCCTAGCAGATCCCAGGAATGCAGTCTTCCCAGAAATTTGTGAGATATTGCCTTTAGAGCCTAAAACACCTCTGTCAGTCTTTTTTACATTATTTTTTACATTAGGTTTTACATTACTTTTCTTGTGTCTCCCTCAGATTTTTTAAGAAGTGGTATCCTCAGTTTGCTGAGTGTTGCCTCTGTCAGCTCTCCAAACTGGTACTCATCCACAGCAGCTATGTATTTATTGTCGGAATGTTTTTCTCAAGCTGAGAAGGAACATGTAGGGCTTTAGCCATGGTCTGAGAGGATGCTCTAACACATCCACAAGCTTTAGCTCCAGTACCACATTAGGTAGTTACTGACATTTCATCAGTATCATTCATTTGCCTTTAACACACTGTTCTTGTGGAAACTTACCTCCTGCACAAACACTGGATGGTTCTGCCGCTAGGATCTCAATGCAAGACTTCTTCAGAATCTAAAAGATTTAGATACAGGCATTTTTTTTGGTAACTATTTTCATCTATGCTTTATTAATGCAGGAAAGGGCATTCTTTACTGTGTCTCAGAATATCCAACTTACTGAATCAATGGTTCCTCTTAGGGCATAAAAGCCTCCCTTAACTGGAAAAACATGATCGATGCTGTCAGCAATCGTTGACAGCTGCAAAGAAAGACAATCATAAATCATGAGGAAAACAAAATTATAGTGAACAAAACCAGGCCCTTTCATACTTGCTAAAAGACATCACAGTGACACGAAATGATTTATGCCTCAAGTAATTAAATAAATGCCTTCATCTGATGCTGTTATTTGTGCAGTAGTATAAAAGAAAAACACAAGAGAAAACAAACAAGTTACCTGAGTTTCATTGAAATCTTTCACTCCAACACAATAAACAATAGCTCCTAAGTTTCTGGCTCTGTTGGCCTAAAAAACCCAAAACGCCATTAAGTGCAAAGCCATAGAGTCAGTGGAGTCAGCAGTAAATGTGTACAGGTTTGACATAAATTAGTTTGGGAAAGGATAAAAGTGACTTACTTCTTGCTCTGCATAATAAAACTGAGCGTCTTGCAGCTCCCCGTCCGTCAGGGCAATAATCACACTGGCCGTCCGAACTCCTACGTGGGGGACAGGTAACAGCAGATTGCAGACACATGGCACGAGATTCAGCAATGCAAAAACAGTCTAGAATGTGGCAATCCCTCTTACTGACAAATAAATACAAACCCATAAGGCCAGCTTCAGCCTGGTTTGTATGGGTGATACACCAGCTGAAGGCCAGGTGCAAGGCATGCACTGAGCCAAAACCTGTGCACCTTCACGTCACAAGCATCACTGGAGGGGGAGTGCTGCTCTAACAAGGTCCACACACCCACTTTTCTGTTCTGAATAAAATAGAGCAGCTACCAAGATTACAGACAGAGCTGACAAAATGGGTTTGCAGAGAAGGACAGGCTTCCCCTCTTGACAAACTTGTCTCTACATAAACACTGTCCTGAGACTGTGGTAAGAGATAGCTCTGCAAAAGTGGCTTTCCTGTCATCCTACCTTTCCCTCCAGCAGGCTTTGAAAGAGCAACCCCACCAAACATGGCATGAAATGGGGTTCTACAGGGAGGTCAGTCCTACAGTTCTCAGGCAACAAGAACTTGCAGTGAAATTCATAGGAATTCTGAGCATGTGAAAACCTCAAGATCAGGTTCATTAGAAAAAAATAATGTCTTGTGATACAACATTTCACATCTCATCTAAACTTCAGTGAAAAGCTTGCATAGACTGCAAAGATTTATATATGTAATGAGGTATAGAACACAATGCTACCTAGAAAAATACAACCTGTTAACAAAATTAAACCAAATTAACATGCAACCTATGGTTCAACCAACCATTCTGAGTCCACAGTTCTTAAGCAAAGTAACAAATACATATACACGTTACTTTCAAGTATTTGTTATTTTTTCAAAACAATCTGTTACAATTTCAAGTGTCTTCCTCCATACTGTCTGAAATTGCAGACTGATTAGTTCTGACAGGTTTCTTATGCCACGCAGTCCTTCCCATGTCATGTCAGACACAGACATAAATCTTAAAAAAATGACCTGTAACTTGGGGGAAAAAATAACTTGGATTCCTTTTTTTTTTTTTTTTTTTTTTTGTGCCCAGCACCCTTGAAAAATGCTAAAAAACCTGGATATCTTCTTTTGTTTTCTTTTCAATGCCTATTTCTTCCCTGGTAGTTTAACCTCTAAATCCAGTTCTCATCTACTTTTTTGCCTTCCTAATTCAATTTACAGAATACTTGATTAGTTCTTAGCTATATGCTATGAAGTATTGTTTTCTGTTGGACACTTCAGGACTCCTGATTTTGCTGGCAGAAATGCTACAACACTGAGCAGAGCTGCTGCTCCTACACTCACAGCCTATTTCAATAAAAAGGTACCAACCCATTTCTCCACCTTCCAAAGAGACCATTAGCCCACAAATGAGAACAACCTCACATCAGGGTATGAACTAGGCAAGTCTTGTTAACTAGGTCTTCTTTTGGCACAGACAAAAACCACAAATATGCTCTCCTCTCAAAATTTAGTGAAAATGCACATTTAAGCAACTCAGAATCTGAGCACAAATCATTCACACTAATGCAAAACTCTTATTCACACCTACACTAATGAGAACAAGGATGTGGGACCACAAAGCAGAGAGGACTGAGTGCATCAGGATGGAAAGGACCACGAACACGTGGGTATTCCTGACTCCTGGGTACAAGATGGGCAGCTCTGGCTGCTATGGTTTGGACTGCATTCTGCAATGGTCAGATCTGGGATCATACTGGTCTTCTCTGATCTCAATAAACCATGAATCACGCATTTAGAAGTAGTCAAAGTGGAATGTGGTATTGCATAACACCACTGCTTCTCCAATACTTCTTTCAGCGGGTTTACTGCAGGTCACAAAAAGAACTATAATCCCTGTCTTGCCAATGCAGATATACAACATGAATAATACACAATACATACCTCCATAGGTTTCATGGTAAATTTGCTCATTTGCCTGCAATGAAGTGTAGAACATGGTTAGCTCTTAAGTATATCAGCAGGAAGTAAGCAAAGTTTCTATGTGTAAAACAAAGAAAGTAGGTACTGTGATGTGTACCCTTTTAAATCCTTCATGCATGAACGTGTCTCCTCCAGGCATTTCTTCCTTAAGAATGTTGAGCCCTCGTCTTATGGCTTCCCTTTGGATTGAAAAAAACCAAACAAAAATAAGCAAAAATATCCCAGGAGAACATTTTATTAGAAGTTTTTTTTTCTTTTTCTTTTGTTGAGATATTCCTGTACCACAGCTAGATTATGCAGCCTGTCAATCAATTGCATAGAGTGCATACACATCAGCTAGAACACTGGTTGAACCAAGATTTTTTTCAAATTCCACAATTTATCAGCCAAACACCCATGGGGGCACAAAACCAGACAGGGTATGACATTAGGGTAACAAATTTTAAAGATGGAATTCTGTCCCTGCTTCCTCATTCTCGCATGTTCTCAGTCAGGATAAGATTGAATTAAAGCCAATGCCAGATATTAAACTTCACCAAACAGAGTTTTCTCTGTTCGTTTCAGAGTTTGTTCTGTTGTTAAACAGAACAAAACAGAGTTTAAAAGCTTATGACCCTGTCACAGAAATGGGACAAATTAAAACTGTATTGAATCAGTCATCAGGACAGTCTGGATTAGGATTTTTCCATTTTAAAGACAGAGGCCAAAAGATAAGAGAACAGGATAGGAATGGTGAGAATTTCCTATCCCAGACCAGGGACTCAACCTTCCTGGGGCATAGATTAGTCCTGGAAACACTTGCATGTCATGACTCCTGTTGCATAGCTTCTTACTCCCCAAATACCCATTGACCAAGAGGATTGTTCAGGGACATTAATAATTTAATTGGTCTCTGGCAACCAAAAGACCCTGATCCTTGGCAAGGGTTTTCATTATATTAATGGAACACAAGGCACAAATATTCAGCAGATAAGACATATTCAAATATCTGCTCCAGATGCATGGGGCAGCCTTTCTTTAAGAGAACAGTGAGAAGCTTTCTAAACTCCATTTTGCAACTGGGTATTTAGGTGACACAACCACAATTACAGAGAATACACGAGGTTATATGGGATGAAGGTTAAAATCAGGAGCTTGGATATGATCCTTAGGGATCCTGTCTACTTTCCACCTTGCAAAGAGCAATTGCACCCAGAGAAAAGTAAGCATGTTTGAGCTCTGCCAACAAGATACATGATGGAGACCTGAAACCAGACTCAGGATGGGCAACCAGCAGAAATGCAAGAGCCCTGCAGGGTATTTGGCTTTGGATGAGTCCCTGGTGTTCTTTCTGTTCCAGAGTTCCCATTATTTTACAGGGTGCCTGTCATTTTGATTCTTCAGCCTTCTGATGTTTCCATTCTTGGACTAGAGTTTCTTACGCATAAACTTTTGGCTTGACCAGCAACTGGGGGACAAGGTTAACACCTCTCTGACCTCACTGGCCAAGCCAAAAGTCTGTCACAGAGAAGGATGTGAAAACAATCTGCTTTGTTTATGTTACAATGTGTAAGAAACTCTAGTCCAAGAATGAAAACATCAGAAGGCTGAAAAATCAAAATGACAGGTGCCCAGTCCTACTGAGGCCTCTCACACAGACAGCAGCAGCAGCAAAAGTGAAGGCTTTAAGCTGAAATGATAGGAAATACTTAGAAACACCCCAATGATAGGGATTTGTATGTGTAAGGAGAACTAGATTTAAAAAAAACATTTTGGGGGGTGGGGATTTTTTGTGTTGGGGTTGTTTTCAGTGGTGATTTGGGGGTTTTTATTCATTTGGTTTTTAAAGAAAGAGAATTTGGTTGTGAAGTTGGCAAGCAGAAGTTTGCTCCACTTTTTTTCTAACAAAGATTGTTGCTTGGCTTTGCAAAGCACCCCTGGCATGGGTGCTGCTTGCAGGCAGTCCAGGAGAGGGGTTCCACAGCCTGGTGAGGTTTTGTTCCAGCACTGGGGACAAGCAGCTGCTGGTGTAAAGGCCAGGACTTCGAATCCCTTCCAAGGGCACTGGGGATCTCTCATACACTCCTTTGCTCACCAGTCCAGGGTCTGAGATCTCTTCCACAAAAACTGTCCTTATTTGGTTTGGGTAGCTGGGGATAGCAAGCATGGACCTGGATCCTCAACTGGAAATGCAGTTTCTCCCTGAAATACCACAGTAAAGAACAGACAGCCCAGTGCTGCCTTCCTCCTACAAAGCTGAAAGAGAAATTGGAATGGGACACCCCAAGGCCTTCTAAGCCCTCCTCCAGCTGGGAATGCAGGAGAGGATCTCAGCTGGGGCCACACCAAGGATCAAGACAGATCTCCAAACTCTGGGTGTGGGGCCACCTGCTGTCTGAGAGAAGGGATAGAGGGTACTTCTGGAGGAATGCTGTGGGAGGTACTTGCCTGTTCTCTGTTAGTTTCATGATCGTAGTGCCTCGTGAAGAGAAAACAATGAAAGACATCCGCAACATTGGACTGAAAGAGAAGAACAAGCCAGATCCATGTGACACTCGTTACTCCAGCGGAAATTCATTTGGTAATAAGCATTGAATAAAAAAATAAATGATGTACAGGAAATTAAAGTATCATTAAAAAGAACTTTACCTTATGAACTTCTCAGCTAAGCTTTCCACAAAGGAGTAAATCTCAGTCCAATGATTTTTGACACTTCCAGATCTGCATACAAAACATAACTGATTATATTAAGCTTTCTTTGCAGTGAAATTCCTTGTTCCACTTTGAATTTTAAGCCTGACCTACTCCAGGTGGTTAGGGACACAAATTACATAGAGTTGTGTTGAAAGCTGTAGTAAGAACCAGGATGACAAAACCCACTGACTCAAAGTCAAACAGTAAGAGGTCTGAAACGGTTTACCATAAAATTTTGAAACAAACTCAGTAACCCTTCCATTGGCTTTTGTTCCTTTTATAGCATAAAATATAAATATTGTATTATACTTTAATTAATTTTATTTGATTTCATTAAATTATCTGCTATCAGATTATTTGCTTTTCTACAGCACAGCTCTGCCCTTGCACTACACAGAAAGTCTTGACTGATCTTCTATTCTCCCAGAATGTGTGGGAGAATGTTTCCATGAATTACTGTTTGTTTCAAAAGACAAAGCTTTTGAAATAATTCTGAAGGGAAAGGCAGTACTTTTGCCTAATTTGCTGGACTAATGTTCTGGGCAGTCAAGCTCTGGCTTCATTATGGATTTCTTGTGAAAACTTGGTCAACTTAGTTACATGCAGAAGACTTACACATCCATGCTGCCACTTCCATTTTATAAAACTACTTTACTGGCACTCCCTGGCCTTTTTGCTGCCAATTCTGAGCAGGGACATCCACAGTCTGATGGGACTGAGACCTCAAACAGAGCCTTGCACAGAGCAATCCTCAGTAAACAATGGATTTCTACCATGTTGATGTATACCATACACTTCCAAGACATTAAAAAGGCTACAAAGCATGAAAGTCAATGGTTTTAAAGGTCCTCCCTAGGACTGTGGTGTTTATGAAAGAATGACCCATTTGCTTTCCTTGCTTGCTGAACTCATCTATCAGTTGTCTTAGGCAGATAAAATAAAAGGAAAAAAAGACATAGATGCAGAACAAAAAAAAAAAATTCTGAAGTTCAACTACTATAAAGGAGTAGGATTCCTCTAACTGCTGTTAGGCATTTTTCTGTTTAAAAATTAGAAAACAATTACATTTTACAATTCTCAATTTACTATGGGCTTTCCAGGTGATCTTATGCCAGTCACTCCTGCCCTTGCATGTCAGACAAAGAAGCCCATGGGTGCAGCACAGGATGGTACTGTCTGCCCTGCAGCAGAGCTGGTGGAGTTGAGAAGGGCAAAGATAAAGGGGCAAGGACCAAAGGAGTCTCCTGAAGTACATGAGCTAGAATAAATTGGCTTGTGTAACCCTGTGCTTTCATGCTGCTCTTCTGGACAACTGGTGATTCATTCACAGAACAAATTGGTTATCAAAGAATGAAGAAATTTCCAGGCAACGAGAGAGGGCAACAAAACACTGGGGGCTTCTCAAACCAGGGCTCTGGATCCTCTGTAGTCCCCAGTTTGTATGTGCTATGCAACAACATGTTTATCATTCGTGAACAGCACCAATGAAAGGTGCTGGCACTATTACCAAATTAACACTATCAACACCTAGAGTTCTCCAGGATTTTTATGAAAGTCCCAGGCTAAATCTCTAAACATAATGAAGTCAAAGATTTCCTTGAATCTATCCAAGACGCATCTACAGCTCACAAACTTTTTTAAAATTCTTTCCCCCTCTGAAGCTGACATTTTCAATTTCATTCTGAGCTGCCATCTGACTTAAGTTCAACTCCTGAAATTTTCAATGAACTCAATTCCCCTCACAGAATAACCATAGTTTCTTACTTGGAAAAGACTGACCTATTTTACATGAGGTATCAAATTTCTACTGCCAGCTGCAGAGGCACTGATGCAATCCAGAAAAAAGCAGCAGCGAATTTTCTTTAAAACTGCAGCAAACCAACATTCTCAGTACCTTCATAGGATTGTCAGAATTACATTTTTTTTCCTCCCTTCTCTTTTTTTTTTTTTTTTTTCTTGGAAAGGGTACAGCCAGCAAGAGAATTGACTGTAATAAATCAATAGGTGCCCATCCCTGAAAAGTTAGGGAGGTCTGTGCTATGGATTAGTCCTCACAGGAAGCGTCCTGTGCTCTCAGAGCGCCCAGCTCTACATCACAGAGCTACAGCCCTGCAGAGCAGAGTTACTTCACCTCAGCAGTGGGTGTCCTTCACCCCAAGAGGAATTCTGCACCCACACGTTGCTTACCAGCTGGGAAGTGTCAGAATGTCCCAATCTATCTAACAGGGAAAAGTCAAGGCCAGACAAAAATACTAGCAAGAAAATGTTAGTTTCAAAATCCCAGAGAGAGTACCAGTGAAGTGGTCAGCATTTAATCACTTCCCACACACCACACTCCTTCAAGCCCAGGTGTAATCTCCCACTGCAAATAGTGCCAAAATGCCATCAATGCCAGTCATGTCAAACCCCTCATGAGCATCAGTGGGAGTGGCCTGGCTTATAGAAGAACCTGACTTTCCCTCCCTCTCTTCCAAGCTTCCCTCTAAATATCCCTGTTTGGAAAGCTATTTGTAAGGGACTTTTATTTGCCATTTTGTGTGTGTGTGTGTGTGTGTGTGTGTGTGTGTGTGTGTGTGTGCATATATATATATTTACACTTTGGAGGCTTTGTGGGTTTGCCCTGATAGTTTTGTCTGTTGCCCCAGAGGCCTGACCTCATACCACCAAAAATGGCAGTTTTAAAGGCAGATTAAAGAAAAAATACGACAATAAAATGTTTCCTAAGTTGTTAAATGTCGTCGAATATGAATTCCACCACTGACAAACAGAACTGCCCCACACTATCAAAAATCTTGAGCCCTTTCACTGCCTTTGGAATCTTATCCTCCACACTGCAGAATCACTGTTACTATCAGCAAAAACTAACTTGTTGCACTTGGTGGCTGGATCAGACTGGGAGAATAAATGAAGCACATCAAAGACCAGCACTGTGCAGTAAAAGCACTGGGGTGCAGCACACACTCATCAGCATCTGGGACAAGCCGTGGGGAAGTGACACAGACAGGGAATCTTATGTATCCTGTTGTGTAGGTCTGTACCAGTGGGTCCATCACAATATCACTGTGGCTGTCTGCAAAAAACAGAAAGCCTGTGTTGCAGCCAGATCCATCTTGCAGGCTCACTCCTCTGGGATTTCCTGCTTTCAGCCATCAGCCCACTGGTTCAGTCCCTCACATCAATCAAAGGCTGCTACCACCTTGGGCCTTGACCTTCCTCCCTGCACTTTCTCTGCTGAAGGAGCCCAGCCAGCCTAATGTTCTCTGCAAAGGAGTGGGGCATCTGTGGACAGTGACCCATAGCTGACAAGCAGTTTGTGTACCTTTCAGAGTCAAGAGGGATGGTGAGGCTTTAGCCCTCTGAGGTGACGTAATTCTCATGGTGAAGGAAAATACACAGCAATAAACAGCTGCTGTGGGCAGCTGGAATGTTCCAGAAGGCATCTCAGAGCTTGTTTCTGCTGCTGCTTTTACTAGGGTAAACCTGGAGTGGGATCAGAGAAGTAGCAAAATTTCCTCAGGTTTATACCTATGCAATTGGGATCAGAATTCAGCCCAAGTGAAGTAAAAAAAAAAAGCCAAAACCCATGGAAGCCATTTGCCTTGAGCATGCTCCCTGCTCCATGAGCTCTGTTCCCATAACACACAAGGCAAAGAGAGAAGTCAGCAAACCACAACACAGGAAAGAATGTCCTCCTAGCCACATCAGGACTGGGCTTGGAGGAGCAGCTGCTGCAGTTCCTGCTGCTGCTGTTTTCCTTAATTTTATATTGCTACTGCTTGATGGGAGGGGAAAAGGGGAGGTCAGTGAGTATTTCTGGGGGTGGAAGGAAGTGATGTGATTCCAAGGCTTTATTCCACTCCTGCCAACTTTGGAGTGATTCCTTCTGGTTTAGCAGAGCTCTGTATTAGCATAAAAACCCTGAGCATGTTAGAATTGTGCCTACCCAATCCGAAGTACTTCACTGACGTTTGTGAAGACAAAGAGCAAGATAGGTTGGAAACTTTGTCTTCTTTCCTAACAGTCTCCCAGCAGCAGTGGAAGCTGGAGCCTGGAGAAATGAAGCAGCACAACCCTGGTATAAGGGGTGCCACTCTCAGCCCAGTCACCTGAGCAAGCAAACAGCAGGAGGGCCAATGGTGTCTGCCCTAGAGCACATGTGTTTCACAGCTACTGCTGAACTCACTGTCAGGAGCCCATACGGATCAACCCAGTGCAATACACAGCAGTCACGTAGCTTTGCAGTGGAAGTTGAAACCCCAACACTACCCAAACAGTAAATATTTTTATTAGCCTATGTACACAGAGAAGGCAGCAGGACCCAGAGCCTTTCATCCCTGCTGAAAGTGAGAGAGTGAAACCCCTTGAAAGCACAGAGCTGCCCCTTGTCCTGTTCCACACACACACACACCTCCCATGTCCATTTGCCTCCATTACAGATTAGCTGAAGGCAGCAACTCCAGCCATCCTGTAACAAGTTAAAGGAACATTATTACTGATGTTGTTTTTAGTCTGAATATGGTGTCAGGGGAATACAAGACCTCTTAAGTTTGTAGGTCCCTGTAAGTCTCTACCCCCTTGAGCTAATGGTGGCCTGGTACATGGTCCATTGCTCACAAATGTGACACTGTTATTTGGAGGGCTCTTTGTGGTCACAACCACATTGTAGACAACAGAATTCTTGCACATGGCTAATAAAGGCTCTGCAGTAAAAGCAAACCCTGGGGCGCCGAGTTTGTTGTGGTTTCAGACACGCATGCCCAAGTATTCATCCACTCCTCTGCTCCCTTCTGAGCCACCAGAGCATTCAAAGTGACAAGAATCCTCCTCTCCCAAAGAATGCATCTTGCAAGCATGGAAGGGACCTTGACTGGGTGATTCATCCAGGCAAGGAAGAACTAGTTTCTATCATCTGCTCCAGAGGCAATTAGAAACACAGGCAGAGACAGCCATGCTGAGACAGTCCTTGCTTCAGAGTACTTGTAACATCAATGGACAAGACAAGGGCTGGAATTGGGAGGGGAAGATGCAGAGAAGTGACCACAAAATGGGTTTTAATCCCAGGCCAGCATCCGAGTACATGACCCAAAGTACTTGAATCCAAAATGTTTTATGACCAAACCCATTAATTTCACAGCTAGCTTTTGTCCTATGGATAAAGTCTGCAGCAATATTACAGATTTCTATGAAAACATGCCTCAAATAAAACACTGCCCTTTGATCCTGCAGTCATCCATCTAATCCACAAAACCTATCCACCTGGTGCCATACTATAGTTCTTGCTAAGTCCCTCACGGACAGCAGGGCACAAAGTGAAATTCAGAAGTCATGCTCACACTGCATTCGACAACACCAGATCTCCCTGTAGAGCTCCAGGGGTGCTCTGAGCAGCGTCAGGGCAAGACCCACTCTGAGCATCCTGGTGCTCTTCAGCACAACACAGGGAGCAAAGCAGGGCACACAGTCCCAGCCATGATGCAACACTCTTAAAAAGGTGCAAATGATAGACAGGAGCAGGGATATACAATTCTTGAGCTGTGAATAGTTTACAGGAGTCAATTCATTTCTGCATTTGAGCTTAGAAGATTCAGTCCTACTACACCTCCGACAAATTCACAGTTTACAGCACTGAATCTGGCCTGCAAGCCCAGACAAAAGTAATGAAATTCTCAATCACTGAACACACAAATGAAAATCCTAGGTCAGTGGGAATCTTACGGTTTACTTCCTTGGCTCAAGCCCCAAATAAATCAGATTTAGTTACATGCATAAATAGACTGCAAATGACAAGCTGCCATGGCTTTTTCTTCCCCTTAACTGTACATGTTTTATGTCAAATAATCATTACCCATTAGCTTTGCCTTGTGTTTCACAAAGAATTTTTTTCTTGGACTGAAGGAAGGAGAATTGGTTTTCCTGAATATTTCTTTTTTCCTGACAGAAGTGAAAGCTGGCAGAAAAATATCAGACAAAATACAAACAAATAAAACCTGGTTCAAATAACATAGGTATGTCTGAAACAGAACAAAAATTTGCTTTGGAACATTCCAAGCAATTATACCTGGTTGTAAGCAAATCATAGCACTGGCTGCAATATAACCACAACAAAGAGAGATACAAAGGCAAAATACCAACAGATTACATTTTGAAAACAATAAAAAAATATTACTGACAGACAGCTGGAGATTATGAGAGGTGTCATCTAGATAATGTGGTCAAGTTACAAGTGAGGGAAGTCAGACAGCAAAGGAAGGAGACAGACAACCACTTTTAAACACACACAGAGAAATCAATGCTATCAAAGGAACAAAGCTGATACTTTTGTTCAGACAGCAACTCCTCCCAACTGACCTGCATCAGGTTCTACATCTTACAAAGAACTCAAGTCTGGCTGCAGTAGGTTCTTACTTAGAGGAAACAGAGTTCAGCAGTGGCTTAAAAGTCAGTCAATACCAACTTTTCAAATCTAGTTAAGGTAGGTGATAGAACATGTGATCAGGCACCTATTTTTGCCAGCAGTCTGATTTTCCAACCACAACAATGTTGTTTAGCCACTCCTCCCCTCCCCTCCCCACACACTGTACAAAACCAGCACACAGAATGGCAGTGGACCAAGACAGCACGGAGAGTGAAGCTGCAGAAGTTCCCACAGGTCCAGCTCCATCCCAATGATCTTAGGCTGCGACTACATAAGGTGGGAAAAGAAGCACAGGGCTGCAGTGAGACCCTAAGGCAAAAAATATTTGCTCTCACTAGTACTTGTAATTCATGAATGCTAAATTCATTCAAATGATTGGCAAGGAAATCATTTGTGGGGGGAGGTGGGGGGGGCAAATAATGTGTTTACCAAATGCTCTTAATTTGCTTTAAATATAGCATATTGTGAAAAAAAAAAAAAAACCAACATACATGGAGATGAGCAATTCCCTCTAGTTATATTAAAATTATAGAAGGTGACCTTAAATAGCATCTCCTGAAATGCTTTTGTTCTGAAAGCTTTTGGCAAATCGGGAAGGATCAACCTGTTTCCCTTCTGACACTTCCCACACCCACTGCCTTTTGAATGGCAAGTTGAGAAGGGGTACACAGACCCAAAAAAACAAAATCAGGAAGGAGCTTGGACAGGATAGCTAATTCCCACCTAATCAGAGGTTGTGCTCTTCCCCACCAACGACATTCATCTCTGGAGCAAGCCTTACCAAGTTGAAAGAGAGGCAGCTGCAAAATGGATTACAAATGAGAGACTGGGCACATTGTAGTGATGTCTTTACCAAAACTGCTGGTGACACGGATGCTCTTGGGAGCACAGGAGACAAAGTAAAATTGCTGTGAAAGGCAATATTGTTGTAGGCCCAAAGAGACGAAGAGGGACTATACAGAAGTTCAGGGGGAAGATGAGGACTGAAAAAAATGTAGTTAAGCCAAACTCCCCAACATGTCAGTTATAATCCAAGAAAACTGGCCAAGAGTTTATAAATACATTTCCGCTGCCATGATCTGTTGTGCTGTAGAAAAAGGAAACATTTTCCCAAGTCTGTACAGCTCATTTTTCCTCAAAATCCAAACAACTTTTAGCAAACATCACAAATAGGAAAAGTAAGAAAACACTTTTGTCTATCTCACAGTCAAAAATAATCAAAAAATTGTTTCATATTTGGTAAATTACAACACAGATAGCTCTGCAGCTCAGACCTGTCATGTCAAACATTGCCAAAAGCAGATATTTATGCTAAATATAAGTCCTTACTTTAAAGGGGTTTCTATTTGTTGCATTAATAAACAATCATAATGATGCTACCAGGCACAGTTATAATTAGGAAACACTAGAGGTCAGTCATCCTTTCTTCTCTTCAAGTGCAATTCAGTATGATTACAAACAACAGCTGGATGTTAACAGCAAGGCAGGATGAAAGGGAGTTATTTACATTCTCAAGCACAAGTATGTCACTACAAGACCTGATGGTCAAGCAATCAAATCCCTAACAGGGCCTGTCCGCCACAGTTTGGGATGGGACAGAAACAAGTTCTTTGTGCACTGGGACGACCTGAGCAAATGAAGCAACCCAAGCACGTGAGAACTATTCGACAATCCATCGTGTCTGGGTTAAAAGCTCAAGAGCTTTTTACATTGTTTGAAGGTAAAAATGAGAACTTTGCTGTCACAAGTGACTTGATCTTACTACATGCCATGGGAGAGGTGGGTGTGCCAACTGCAATGTATACTGCCTTACCTCATGCAGAGAGTGACTTAGTTGCAAACAGAAGAACTATTGCTGCTTCATTATGATGTTTTAAAGTCTTCCACTATGCCTCCAAACAAGCTCAGGCCTGCACAACTCATGAAGCACAAGATAGAGCAAGATTTTAGACTCTAGGCAGCCGCCTCTACAACCAGCAAATGTCCCATTCTCCCAGCTTCAAGAGATTTCCTCATTTAAACATCCCCAGAGACAAGGAAGTCACAATGTAGTTCTGGCACGGTCAGCCAATCCTAAGAGGATGATGGCTGGTCTCCCTCCCACACATGCTTCTTTTCTCTTTCATTATGCCAGTTTTTGGGGCATCTAAGGTTTAGTGGCACTGCTCTGATCTTGCTTATGGAGTTAACATGAAGAACTGCAATCAACTTCAGGCAGAGAAAACCTGTAAGAAAGCATCAAGTTTCTTATTTTTCTAACTGGCAGCACATATATTATACCAATAACTTCACCAGAAGATGATCTTTTCCATCTGATGGTTGTTGCCTGCAGGATTAAATCCTCACAGACTTTGCCTGGCAGAATGAAAAGGAAAAATCATGCCCCAATAAAGTCATTGCAGTAACACACACTGCATAAGGAGAAAGGTTTGTTGTCTTCTTCCAGATTGCCTCCTAATGATGTGCAATTACATCTTTCTATTGGGAAGCAAAGCAAAGCAGACAAAGTCATTTTGGTTCAGCCAGGCTGACTTTAGAGACAGGAGCTGTCATTCAGCTCACTACAAGGTCACAGGATTAAAGCCTGTGTTTTCACACAACCAATACTTCAATCCCAGTGTCAGGCAGCTAACTAAGACTGAATGCATCTAACTCCAGACTGGCAGGGCACCAACAAAGAGAGGCAATCCCCAGGCCATAGGGGTATACTTTGTGGTGTGTATGGCTGGGTTTTTCTGGGGTTTTTCCCACTTGAAATTAGAGACAGAATTCTTCACAGATATATGTCAACATGGATCCAATTCTGAGAAAAAAAAAAGAAAAAAAATTGTTCACTGCATTTACAGATTTACCAGATGCTTCTGACTGGCTTCCTGCCTTCTCCCTACCTGAAATATCCTGACTGTCCTCAACATTAATGAATCCTCAACACTATCTAGTTCCTTCCTGATTAACTATCCCAAGACCCAGGGTCTATCCACTAAATCAGTCCTCCCTGCCTCCAAAAAGCTCCTTGTATTGTGCCAGATGTCACAGAATACAACTGGGATAAATATACCCTCAGCTAGCATGGGACCTATGGATCCCAAGATTTGGCACTCCAATATTACCCATATGGATTGTAATGCAATCTCATTGACACCAAAAGCAGCTTTGCCACTGCCTTGTTACAGACTTGGTAAGAGAGGGAGAGATCCAAAACCACTCAGGGGCCCAAGTAACTGTTAACACAGCTTTTTATCAAAGGTAAAAACTCTTTGGTATAACCTTCAAACTCAGTTTGCAGTTGAAGCTAAAGAGAATTTTCCCACTGGAACCCAAATGCATGACTTTTACTTCAACCATGATCAGGTTCAGTTTCCAGTGGACCACTGTAGTGAATGGACAGAACCTGAAATAAACTGAAAGACCTGTGATTTGCTAAAAGAAAATACATTTCAGGTCCAGAGTACTGGAGAGGAACTTGCTTAGATGATCAGCTTCCTACTGTCTGAAGATCAGCCTCTCTGAGCAAACTGCTCACTTCTCTGCTTTTATCTCCTCAAACACAATATGAACAGTAACAGCACAGTCAATAAAGGGCTTTCTGAAATATAAATGAAAAGTAGCATAGGGGCACAATGTGGAGATTGCTAGAGTACTCAATGTCACTGTACCAAGGAAATTCTACTATAGAAGACAGAAAAGCCATACTGCTATCACCAACATTCATTGTTACAGGGAATTCAGTGTGGGAACTGGGCATAACAACAGTGCCAGTCACTTCTAGGCAGGAATGAATTTGAGAACTAACACTAGCCCCCCACAGAGTCCTTTCTAGACACAAAGGTTACTTCAGGAACAAGTTCTAAGCTAAAGAAAAATAAAACAATGACCACATGGTGTATTAGTGTATCTTTTAGAAAGGCAGAATGCCTTTGATCTTCAGCTGCTTTTGCTCTAAACCCAGAATCACTATTTAATGATACTTCTTCCCTTCCTGAATACAGAAATACACATCTGGAGTGATAGTGACTTTTTGCCTCTTGCAGGATGTACAAAGGACCTTACAGATTGATCTGTTCTCCCGACTGGGAAATAGAGCAATGCAGACTTTATACCTGGCTTGAGGGCAAGAACCACAGTCTTCCATCTTTCATAATACCCTGTCACATAGGTAACTCAGGATGTATTAGATAACAGAGCCATCACACTGTGGGACACTAGCAATTTACTCCTTGAGTTAAACCCTTGGCTTTAACCCTCTGTCAAGCCAGAGCAGTACACCAGAAGAAAGAGAAGTTTGTACCTTCTGAAAAACACTTGTGGGTGCACCAGTTTACCACTTGCTTTGCTAGTGCTTGCTAAAACATGCCTACACATGTGAGCTTAATCATACCTTGCCCCCCCACCATACCTGAATTCAGCTGACACAGTATTAAAGAGAAGTATTTGACAACGTATTTTAATAGATGTAATTCAAACACAGGTTTAGACAACTCCAAAGAAGCTGAGCAAAAATAAGTTTTATAACACCTTGTTCTTATAAGCAAACTGGTAAAAACACATCTACTCCATACAAGTAGTCTGGTCTTAACTTTAGGTAGGTCTGCATGGTCCTAGCACTGCTAAGTCCCACAGGTGACATCTCTGCACACAGCCCAAGTCATGACACAAAACTCCAGGAACGATGGGGGCACTGACCAACATCCCCTCAACTCCAACACTCACAGCCCACACTCCATGCTACAACCTGAAAGCAGCCCAATTTCCCAGGTTTGCATGCACAACCAACTCAGCATAAAGGACACTGCTCCCCTAAATGTTCCACTTGGGAAATGTGCAAGTTTTGGGGAGCAAAAATAAGGAACGAGCCCCACACGTAATGTTTGGCATCAGGAGAAGTCGTCCGGGAAGACGGGGGAAAGAAACAACATCCCTGCCGCTGCAAGGAGTCACTGAAGGGTGAATAAACGTTTTTAAATGCGACTGTCACTTACTTATCCAGGACGAAGTAGAGATCAAAGGCACCGTGACAGGAGCGCTGCTCTTCTTGCTCTTCCTCCTCCTCCGGCCGGGCGCAGCAGATTAGGCTCCCCATTGCCAGCAAAAAGCAGCACAAAAATGCCGCTTTCTCCACACTGCTCCAGCGCCTCGCCATCTTTTCCCTTTCCTTAATTCTTCCTCCTCCCCCAGTCTCTCTCTCTCTCTGCAAATCTTACAGGCACTTCGGAAGCACCGAGAGCAGAGAGAAAAAAAATCAAAACAAACCAAACGAAAAAAGAGGAAATCACTAACTTCAGGATCTCAGCTCAACCCTGAGAGCTCAAGGCAGCCCTCCCCGCGGGGCGCCGGACCGCTGGCTGCGGGCAGGGGGCTGAGCCCAGGCGGATGGTCCCCAGAGTCCAGTCCCCATTCCCCGCCGCCTCGGCGGCTCCCCGAGCGCCTCAGCCCCGTCCCGCAAGGAGAGAAGAGACTTCTCTCGCACGGGCCAAAGGCAGGAAGGGGCAGAGGGAGGGGAGCGGGAGGAGGGAGACAGGATCTTATGGGGGCAAGCTGAACTGGGACTTTCCTGTTCCGGGATACCGAGATGGCAAAGGCTGCTGCTAGCGAGGGATCGAGGTTAGGGACCACTGCCCGGCACCGCCGGGGCACAGGGCGGGCGTTCCTCCCTCCTTCCCTGCCGGACTGCCCTGGGGGCAGGACAGCGGGGAGCGGGGCAGGGGAGCCGGCCGGGGCCGGGGCAGCCCGGCTACATTCTGCAGCATCGCTGCGCGTCCTGCTGAGCGTCTCTCCCGTAGGCTCGGGAGCGGCTGGAGCCCAGAGGTGGTTAGAGCTGAGGAGTGACAGCGCCCAAGGCAGAAAGAAGTTGCTGTAGGAGATGGGCGTCATGGCAAAAAAAACTGTGACAAAGCAGAGGTGGGGGCACAACGCGAGGGGGCACTTAAGAAAAATCTGTTTGCAGCTCATTGCAATTAAAAAGATTATTGCTTGGGGGCGAGGGTAGGGGCAGGTTTTCACGGCCCTCTCGTGCCACAGCAAATTTTTTCTCTTAGTGGAAATCTTGATTTACTCACACTGGAGTCTGAACACATCCTGCAGGCGATGAGTAATGATGAAATGAAATCTCTTAATGGAGGCTTTGTACAGTAGCATAATCGCTCCCCGCCTGATACACACAGGTTACAAAGCGCTGCCCTAAAGAGATTGCCCAGCTCATCTGGATGCTGTCCCCAAAGTTCGAATAATTAGTGGCTTCCAGCCGCTTCCCCCCTCCCCCACGCGCTTTGCAGCCCCTAATTAATGAAAAGAGCTACGGGGAGGGATGCGAGCAGAGTCAGTTTGCATGACAGAGTTGGGGATAGACATTTGCCTCTCGGGGCGAGGCTCCCATCGCGAGCCAAGGAGGAGGGATTCCATCCCCCGCTGTCCCACCGAGCACAGCCCCCCGAACACGCAGCGCCTCGCCGGGGCCTCCTCACCCGGGAAGCCGAGCCGTAACGCTGCAGCCGGGAGCCGCTTCTACGTGCCAGCAGCGAAAAGTGACACCTTCTGCCTCCGACAAAGGTGGTACCCGCGGGGGGCACGGCCCACCCAGGCGGACTCGGCCCGCTGCCCTGCGGGCGTGGGACTTGTGCGTTGTTTCCCCACCGCCCACAGCAGTTCTGCCCGGGGCCCTGCCCGCTCCGCCCTGCGTGTGCGGCTCTGTGGCGGAATGGTGGGATGCTCCCCGCAGCCGCCGGGCCCTTTCCCTCTGCTCCTCAGCCCAAAGCCCCTTCCCCGCCGGACCCCGCGGCTCTTCCAGCAGCCTTGGCGTGCTGTGTGCTGTGTAAGCTGCCGCCCGCCAGTCTGAAATAAAAGTCTGCACTTCGGGGAAAGCATCTCCATTTCAGCTGCCTGTTCTGTGCTGGACCGAGTTCAGAGAC
The DNA here is from genome assembly GCA_024734555.1 of Trochalopteron elliotii. Lineage (NCBI taxonomy): Eukaryota > Metazoa > Chordata > Aves > Passeriformes > Leiothrichidae > Trochalopteron > Trochalopteron elliotii. The sequence continues at coordinate 4,071,601 of JANPWX010000328.1, read as the reverse complement.
ATCCAACCGCGGCGGCGGTCAGGGACTTATCAAGGAAAGATTAGAGGGTCCACCGGTTTTCAGCCGCTTGCCTGGTTTAACTATGCACAGCTAAAAGCCGAATGCACTGCTTGAGCTCACCACTTGAAAGGTTTTTTGGGCACTGGCCAGTTGAGACCCAGCGATTACTTAGATCATGGAGAAGTAGAAAAAACCCACATCCTCCCTGGCGGCATTCACAAAAAATGAGCAAGCGGCTGCTGAGCAGCAGGAATCCCCCGCTTCCTCCCGCGCCGCCCGGCTTCGGCCTCGCCGGTGCCCACTAGTGTCCGCAGCCTGCGTGGGCCCCGGGAGCCCTCGCCACCCCTGCCCGAGGCTGCCGTCCTTCCCCGCGCCTTTCAAAACGAAATAAAAATGCTGATAGCGTCAGATCCCCTCGGTGCCTCGTGAATATCAGATTGTATCGTAGAATAACGCGGCAGACTTCAAGGGAGTCTCCAAAGCGAAGTAAGGCGCTGACGAGAAGAAGAAAAATCACTATTTTTCGATAACGTGCACTGCCCTTCTCTGAGCTCTAACATATCCTCTGATTCTGCAAAGGATATCCTTTGGCCTGCTCATCTGCCTCCTCCAAAGGGCCCGGCGAGGGGCCACGTTTTAAGGCTAGGTGGGCGTAAGCAAAAGCGAGGACACAGCTCAGTTCTGCACGGTCGGTGCTGGGCAGAAACACCCTGGGGAATGTGGGGCAGCGTCTTTGCGAGCACCCCTTCCCTGCTCCGCCAGCCCCTGCGAGGAGGGCCGGGCTCGGCCGGAGCTTGCGGGACACCTCCGCAGAGCCAGAGCTTTCTGTTCTAAACAAAACAGGTTTTCCCATCGGCCTGAGCCCCTCCCGTGACTGTCACACCCCGGGCAGGCCTGTCGGGTCTCAAGCCCGAGAGAGGTTTGTGTGGGGTCAGAAGGGAACGAGCAGGCAGGGCGGGCCGGAGTCCTTTGATCGGGTCTTGCTCGAAGGAAAATCACACCAAGCACCAGGAGAGCTGACCGTGCGGTGCTGATCTCACCCTCCCTGGGGCACAGGTTACCTCAGCGCACCGCCTCACAGCGGTTCAAGCTCCGTAAGGCAGGTGACCACATCTAAATGTCCCTTCTTATACCTTCTGTCGCTATTTGCATAAAGGCTGAAAAAAAAAAAAAGGAAAAAAAAAAACAACCCCACACAAAAACCCAAAACAAAACAAACGAACAAAAATCCCCCACTCTTGCGATATGAAGTGCAGTGGGAATTGTCCGTCCCAATTTCCTGACGCCTGCATCCCAAATCGGCAGATGTTTCCCAAGCAGTATTAGGAGATGCCCGCGGCACACCCGTTCCCAGGCGGGCGGTAGGATGCAGAGCTTCCAGGGCGGCTGGGCAGCTAGCTACCAAACCCGCGCTGCCCTCAACAATGTTATTCGTTCGGTCCGAGCTGAATTTTACAAGAATAGGAACTCTTGAGTTCATCTTCTATAATCCCTGTATCACAAGAACACAGCGAGAGTGGTTCGCTCTCATTATTGGTGTAAGATTACCCTTTAATTGCAGCGAAAATCCATCCTTTCAAAAGCATTAAAGGATTGACGTTTCTTTTCCTGATACAAGCCCATATTCAGATTACATAGACACTAATCAAATAACCCTGGTTATTTCATTTGTCAACATGTTCATAAAAATTTTCTACCAGGCGTTAAAGGCATTTATATGGAACGACATCTTTCAAAAACAATGTCGCTAGTCCAGATTTAGGGTATATTTGATTATGACAAGATGTTTGATGGTTTTATTTTACATACCAGCTGTGCCACAAACAGTTTCATACCTCAAAGTCCTAATTTTTATCCTGCGAGTATTTTCTACGCAGCAGTAGTTTTCATTTTAAGTGGCTCTCGTCAATACCTGCAGCTCCTAGGAGAGCTTTCTATTCAAAAGCGCTGTCAGAGGATCGAAAGGACAAGTGGGAAGGCGGCTTTGGGGATGGTTTTATTTTGTTTACTTCGGCGTGCGTGTGTGTGGTTTTCCCCCCCAACTTTAAAGAAACTCCTGGGTTTATGGTACCGTTACCAGGAGGAATCCCGTCCACCTTGTGGCCGCCCCGCTCTGCTGTCCGCACCGCTGCGGGACGGCTCCTGCCTGGGCGGGCAGCGGGCCCC
>JANPWX010000328.1:4002544-4069105 GCA_024734555.1 Trochalopteron elliotii | reverse complement strand
TTGAACGCAGGGCTTCCAATGGTCGGCAGCAGGGGGCCCGGGCGGTGCCCCGGGCGGCGGTGCCCACCCAGGGCTGCCGGGGGGCGATGCCGAGGCGGAGGGGGAGGCGGGTCCCCTTCGGCAGCCCCGCCGGCAGCAGCCCTTTCCCTCCCTCCCGGCTCTCTTCTCTCGCCGATAACTCTCGAGCATCAGCTGCTCTTTTTATTGGTTACTGCTCTCCTCATCCTTCCAACTTCGACAGGTGATCAGAGCATCGTGGCTGTTTTAGGTACTTACTTAGGGTCTAATTGCTTTTATGGAATTGATGAACTTTGTTTGGAATAGCTCACATTGTTATTCTTTATTTGTATGTATTCCTTGTATCGTGGATATCCATGTAGTAAATATTTCTTAAGTTAGGAGCTGCTATTGCTGTCACTTTAAAATGTCACATTGATCTTTAAATTTGCAAATCTTTACAGTAAAAGGTTTCTGTAGGAATTCAGTCCACTGAAAATGTTTGAAGAATTTTAATGACATTTTTCTGAGAACTGACAGCTACTGATTGAAAGAAATGCCAATAGAAACTTGATGTAAGATAAGATTTTTAAACACTTTTGTATTTTTAGTATAGTTGCTTTCAAATAAAAGGCAGTTGCAGTCATGCATGAAGTTCAGAATTTAATAATAAATTATGTCTCAGGAGTTTTCCCTTATTTTCTGGCTTTTAAAAATGCAAAATGTAGCACTTGACAGCTTTTGTTACCATGTATTAAATACAGTTGGTACTAGAGAGGAATAGAGGAATTTCTTTTGGCAGTAGGGTGATTAAATTTATGGTTTTTTAATGTATAAACTACACTAAAGCATAATCTGTTCTTTGACAATGCAGTTCTCTTTTTGTATTTAACTGTTGTTCAGTATTTCAAAGCAAAGTAGCGCTGGCTTATGGAACTCTACAGAGATATAATATTATAGAGAAAATAATTTTGTAGCCACAGAAATGCTAATGTAAAGTCAAAATATTTAGATCCTGTTAGCTGAATGTAATATAACCAGATGAGAAAGTACAAAAATAAATTATGTGCAAGAAGTACAGAATGTACCAAAGATTTTGCAAAAGAAATTAGCTGGCTAAATCCTGGTATTTACAGATGGATATTTCCATGTCTTTAATGCTGTGATTCTGTTAATATAATTTTCCTGCAGCACAGTCTTATGTTACCTGCAATTGCTATTGATAAACATCGGGTCAAGGAACAAAATATTTTGTTGGAAAACAAATTATTTTAGGTAAGAGCTATTTTAATTTACAAAATCACTTTCAATTAAAAGATTTCTTGGCTTCATTGTAGCGAAAAATAACTTATTTATGTTGCTTCCCACAATTTCACCTTGCACAGTGTCCTTCAGCTCTGTCACTTGCTCTTATTGGAGTTGACATCATGTAGTAAGTGTAGCACAAATGTAAATAAGATTAATGTAAGTTAACGCCACTTGGTACTGTTGAAGAAATCTTCAGCATCAGCCATGTGGAAGTAACTGATCTTTGTTTAAAAATATTTCTTTTTAAATACAAATGATGAACATGCAAAATCGCAAAAAAGTGAACAGGTGTGTGTACGGTGTATGCATGTACAGGCTATATGTACAGTTGTGAATGCATGTATGTATATATATATTTTTCCATCTTTATGTATGTGTTTACACACCACATGTATATGCTTTTCTCTCAGGAAGAAACATTTGAACAGATATTACTTTTGTTTTAAAGCTGCCAAAACCAATAGCAAGACTCTTAAATGGGAGCATATCTTAATGTATCTTTAAATTCAACCAGATAATGTAACTTTAAAAAATTTCTGAAAAAGAGACATCAATATGAATTGTATGAAGAGCAAAGACAAATATTTGTGACTGTTTTCACAAGTTACACATTTTGGTTCATCCTGTTTGTGTCTGCTTCAGTCTGTTTGTGCTTGATTCGTGCTGTTTGTGTTGGGTCAGGTTGTTTGGTTGGCTGTTGTTTCTCCATTTTCTGTGGCTACATACAGGGCATGGTGGTTTTGTCTGCATGGATGCCTGGGTGAAGGAACAAATGCACAGATCTATGTGAGAACAGATGTGTTAGCACAGATTGCTGTGGTCAGGGCTGCTGTTTATGTGAATCAAGGATTTTGCTGAAAGTGGGTACACACATCTGTTTGACAAGTAACTTTCTTACGCTGTGTGACAGATGAATAGTTGCCTTCTTTGTTCCCCATCTCATGGAATAACATTTGCTTTCTGTTCTTTTTGGATGTCCCTGTAAATTCAAACTTCAAATGTTTTGGAGCATTATGTCAATTGCTGGATGGTGAACAATGCCAGAGCAGCAGGTGCAAAACCAGACCAAGCCTCTGAGGTGACCACCAGCACAATTCAGGCCTGGAATATGAAATACTGTGAGCTCTGAATGGAAATGTATCCATACAGTGTACAGCATGTACAGCTGTATAAGCAGTTGAAATTACATATTAATTTACAGTCTGATAATCCTCAATTCTGCCTGAAGAATTAAAACATGCTCCCTTTATCTTACAGAAAACCAGTTTTTTCCTTTATCCTACAGAAACCCTGTTTTTTATGTCTTAGGCCTTGAAATCACAAGAGTGAAGTGGTGGATAAATGCACTGCTTCATTAAATAGAACAGCTGTAAGCCAGTGAAGAGTCAGCCCTTCACACAAAAAATAAAGTCTTTGAAAGCCAGTAGACTACGGAGCTGTAGTCATCTCCTCTTTATGCACAGGTGGATTGTCTGATTTATGAGTGACTTGTACAACCCAGTACCATCCAACAGGCTCCATTGGATCAGACACAGTGCCAGACAGAAGCATTCATTCTGTCCTTGGGACCAACCCAACTGGAAAGGAATATTGACATTTTATGCATCATGAAGCCAAATTCCTAGACACAGTCTGTTTGAACCACTGGGATTGTAGAAAATAAATGTACTTAATCCTTTCCAATGGATGCAGCATGGTATTACTGTTGCACTGTTCATGTGAAACTGTGCACCTACTGTTGCTTCACATATCCCAACAAAGGAGTATTAACCAGGCTTTCCAGCTGTGTGGGATAGGCCATTCCTTTCCTGCCTACCACATTTCTGGCCATGGAAGAGAGTGGAAGTAGAAATAGGGGTTCAATGTGGAAATTCCAAAAAACCATAGGGAAGTTTGGTGCTGGGCTGCCATTTGAGAGCCAGTGGGATGAGAGTAGATGATTCTGCTGGGACTTGTTCAAACCTCAGTTATTTTCTCATTAAAACTAAATGTGATACAAAATCCCAGGCATTTTGTTCCTAGACATCAGGTAGAGACTGGAAATTGCATCTTTGTGGTGGTGTTGGAGATGTGATGTAATCTTCATCTGGTTTGGACAGAGAGGTCTGTGTGTCTGTGTGGCAGCTACCATGCATCAGGAGAGAGGCCACTTCAACTTCCCTATTCTCAGAGAAAATTAGAAGAAATCTGAGAGCTTTTCTTTTAGTTTCCAGTTCAAATGGTTCCTGTATGTCACAAGACTTGTTGAAAGCAAATGTGGAGCTTGAGGTATTTGTTCAATTTCAAGCAGGGATTTTAGCTCTGTCTTCTTCATTATTCCCATTGAAGTTTGAGAGATTGTTCATAATAAAAAGATTTGGCAGTTTCATGATTCACTAGGCTGGGTATCCAGCCAAGATATAATGATGGTTCATCAAAAACTGTCAGCTTACATTGCATGTACTGGGGATTTCAGATGATGGAAGACAATCTGAAGACCACAGAGCCTTAAAATAGTAAGAATTGGAGAACTTCTCCCTGAAGGTATCATGATGAAACAGTAACAAAGTGCTGAGCACCCCATAAACTTAAAGGTCTCTAATTCACAATAAAACCTCCAAAAAGACCCATTTTCTTAAAGCTCAAACTAGACACCACGCTCCACACCCCAAGCTGCCTCCTGATCATTCCAGAGGAATCTAGGCAGTGAGTTTCCCTATTTCTACTTATTATTTTTAGGTACTTGTCAGGTTATAGTTGTGCAGCTGCTGTGCAGAGAAGTATGATGAAAGAAAACTGGGAAAGCCTGGAATGCCAAGAGAAGACCATTTCCATGCATCAGGCTTGTTCAGCCCTGATTTTATTCCACTCTCTTTAGATTCTGTTCACCTCTGCAGTCAACAAATTCCTCCTTGATGCACAGTTGTATTTCCTTCTGCTTCTTCCCAGATGCCTAGCTCAGGTAAGCACGTCAGGCAAGCATGACTGAATCATTCCAGGAGAACAGGGGATATGTTAGATGAGCAGTACATCAAAAGCTGTGATGAGCTGAGAAGAGAGGTACTCAAAATATGCCCCATCTGTAGCCCTGGACTGCAAAAAAAAAAAGTAAAAAATTCCAGTCGCCACAGGTTTTGTTATCGTTCTCTCATCTACCTCATCAGTGCTAACTGGGCTGGTTTTAAGGCATGAATGTGACATGGCTCACTGGCAGGAAAGGGACCTCTGGATCAGCCACCCTCTTGCTTCTCTGCAGCATCACTGCTGGGATCAAAATTTGTGACCAGTAAAAATGGGAAGATGAAAGAACATAGCCAAAGCTCAAAGAAATTCAGGGTGTATTGTCGTATGTCCATCTCAAAGTTGGACAGGTTGTTAAACCCGAGACTCAGAGATGAGTGACATATGAGTAGTTTTTCTTAAAATCCAGAGAAATTCTTTCCTTTCCAAGGTAATCCAAGACCTTTGCATACTCTGCCAGGGGTATAATGCAGGGGAGAAATGGGCCACTGAATAACCAAATCAATATGATTCCAACAGAAGCCGTTTATTGTTTACATTACGTGCCAGATACAGATTCTAGGTCTACTGTCCACATGGGCATGCATCTTTGGGTTGGCTAAGCTGCTTCTTCATGAGGCAGGCACACATCCTTCAGGACATCCAATTGGTCAAGCGTCCATCATCACGCTGTGCTTCCCCTATCTAGGGTTTACATTTTTTGCAGACATTTTCTCAGGCTCTCTTCTTATTTTTGATCTTGTTGTTTTGTCAGTAACCTTGATGAATTTTTGAGAGCTCTAACAACAAAACTGCAGGTGGTTTGATAATATTACTCACAACCAGTTTGGCTCGTGCATCAGAATGGCTTGTTATACAGATACATTGCTAGAGTATAATGTATGTCTGAGGAGTAGCAAACCCTCAGATGGCTTTGTTCATCCCAGAAAGGCTGGGAATGGCAACACATAACTGTATCTCCAAGGGTTTTGTACAGTTTTCTTCATGTGTGTCGGATTTTTAGCAGTGAAGGTGCAAAGAAATAACTTAGTGCTTAGAAAGACCTGACCTGCACCCAAGCTGAAGCACATAAACTCTGTGTTGTAGAAGCAGTGAGCTAAAAGAAATTACTTGTTTAAGTTTTTCATGCTTTTAATGGACTTCTCACCTTGTGATTGAATTTAGGGAACAGCATTTAGTTTCAAGATTTATTTCATTGGTTCTGGGATTCTTTTTTAGAACAAGAATTCTCCATTCTTTTATTTGATTTCCTGCCAGTTTCCTTCAGTTTTAGTTTTGATTTTTCTCCTTTGCAGTTCACACCTTAAATAAAGGGAGAAGAAAACCTGGCCTAGAAGAAAAGCAATTGTATAAAACCCAGGAATAGATTTTCTCACTTTTCTATTTCGTATTCCCTTGAAATTTCCTTCATGTGTTAAGAATCCTCAGTTCCTTATAACAACAGAAAATGATAAATGCTGCAGACAGAACCACTCTGTCTGCATCAGCTCAGTTCCTTTATTATCTGTAGTTTATTGTGCATGACACTGCACGTCTGATCATGGATTCCTCAGCCCGACAGACTTGCTGTTGAAATCAAAGGCAGTTTTGGCAGCGGCCACAGGACGGCACTGGCACAGTCACAGGCTGTGCTTCAGGGAAAATACCAGCACACTTTGGAGCAGAAAGGAGTAAGTTAAAAGGTGAAGAAAATGATGGCTCCAGTACTTAATATTTCTGTTTCTTTTTTTTTCTTTCAGTTTTGTTGACATGGGAAATGCACAACTATAGTGTTTACATTAACCCCTGCTCTGGAGAAAGTCTGGAGTAGATACAGAAATGGTTGGGAAGACTGTGGGATGATGCTTTCCAGGATCAAATACTTTCAATTGTTTTTTAAGAGTAGCTTCTGTGCCATTTTTTTTTCCAACTAGGATAATTGCTTTGAAAGTAATATAACTATATGCAAATTAATCTACAGTTAAAATGAAAGCAAAGGTGAAATAGAAGTAGCTATTGACAATTTCAAAAATCAAATTAATTTTAGAGAAACAGTTTTTATTATCTGCTTCTGTTTTTGAAGAGATGAACTGGCTAAGTAAGTTCTGGCTGAAACGGTTTCCCTCTTGCAAATGTGATTATTTGTTTCCTTCCTACTTGCATAGTTGATAATAATACTAAGCAGGGGTACCAGTGTCTTTATGGCCAGTAAGAAGCTCCAGATGATGACAGAATTCAATGTGGTTACTGTAGCAAGGAGAATCGGGTCAAGCCCTCTGAGAATAGAATGCAGGGAGATCCTTGCTCAAATCGGTGTTTCTACATTTGGGAATTTCCAGACATTTCTTAGAAGAGCTTGCAGTGACATCTGAAGGCCATGCAGTAAAAAACCAGGGATCTGAAAATTCCTTTCTTAGGAACTATGTAAACGTATTTCAGGAAGGCAGAAGTTGTAATCCTAATTAGTTAATGGGATGCTGTACAAGTGCTAGGAAATGGGGAGAGACTAGGAGGAGATTATCTGTAGAGATGCATCTTGGAAGAACACTCAGGAAACCAACAGTTGACTAGCAATTTGTGTCCTGCTCTGGAGGCGAGCAGGCTGGGAGCATTTGCTGTGAGCATCGTCTGTTTCATGTGCTTTTTGATGGAACATCCAGAATTGCATAATCCATAGGGAGTTGCCTGCCCATAGGTCCTTGTTCTTAGACAGATCTGTCACACTTCTCAGAAATCAAGATGCAAAATCCATCACTCCGGGATATGGTATATGTGTATCAGATACTCTCTGGGGGATGAAGAGTCCATTAAACAGCAAGTCCCTAAACTCATCCATATGAAGAATTCACATCTGTGACAGATAGAATATGGAGAGTACCCGTCGTCTAACAGGTGATCTGGGTCTAATGTGCTACTAAAGCACTATAAATATTCATTTTATTCTCAGATGTCTCAGAGACATCTGTGGGTGATCCCGGAGGGATAGGAACTGCTTATGCAGACCCTGAGTGGGAACAGCAGGATCGTGTTGTGTGAGGGGGATCTTGGGAAGAAATGGCTCAGCACTGGCAGTTTGAGGCAAGCATATCATTGCCTGCATGATGTAGAGCTGACCTTCACAATGAAGCCTATGGTAGAGTTCTGTAAACTTTGCTACATAGCAGAAGAAGAGTGAATGAGGTCGTATATATAACAGCTAGTGAATCTGTAAGAAATGAAGGTACAGCAGATTTATTACTCATTAAAGGAGGTAGCCAAAATATGGAAATCAATGGCATTAAGACAAGAGTAATCAGTTGGGTGAAGCCATGGGGAATTCTCTGTTATGAGAATTTTCTCTCTTCTTCACTCACTGGGAAGAATGTGATTCACCCACTTCAGCCTGTCAAATCAAAATGGCAGGCATTCTAGTATACTGTCTCCATTTCTCATTATGACTCTATTTGCAGGCTCTTAATGAATTTCCTTTTACTATGAAGACTGTTGGCAAAAATGTGAGATTTGCATTGAAACCAGATTTTATTATTAAACAAGAGATCAAGTACTGTTTGTATTTGTTCTCTTGGTTTGGTGTAAAATTCTCATTCAGGATCAAGTCTGAAGTTCCTGAAAACTTAAGGGAGGTTTTATTAAAAAAACTCTCAAGCATCTTGACTGTGGCTGAAATTTTGGCTTTAGATTATAACCACGTGAAAAATATGTAGAGGTTAAAACTTATATCCAAATTGAGGGGTATTTCAGAATCTTCAGATTTATATTCTTTCCTACTTATGCGTGATTTTTTTTTTTATTTTTTTTTTATTTTTCCTGTCTAATTTCTGCTGTCTGTTTTGAGTGTTGTGGGTGCTGCTGCTGTATTTCAGCAGTTCTGAGATCTCTGATGGTGGTTTCAAGGTGTGAGGTATGCATTGCCTATTACACAGCCACCTTCTGCACTGGCAGGTGCACAATGCAGTCACACTCCTGCTGACCCTCTCTGAGAATCCAGCAGATGCCCTTGGCAGCAGTTGGACCTGACTTTGCACACAACCATTCCCTGGCTGTCTCTGGGTTTGCCATGAGTGGAGGCAAGACTGAGAAAAGCACAGCTGGCTGGGGCCCCTGGGAGCATCATGCCCATACTCTGCTGAGATTTACTTCTGTACAGTGTCAATGAGTATTTGACTGAAAGGGCACTATGTGGATTTAGGCTTGGAATACTGCTAATCTTTCCTGAGCTTTGCTGAAAAGGCACCTCTGTGTCATTCTCCAGACACCACCATCCTCAGACTCATGGGACAAAGGTAAAATCTATGTTAGTAAACTTTCTTTGAAAGTGCCACACAGCCAGATAAATTTCTTTAACAGCAGCAGCCATTGGAAAGTAATTTTGAAAAGTAATTTTAAATATTCTGCCTTGTAAAAATGCATTACCTAGGTTGTGGGTACTCTCTTTCATGCTGCAGCTGCTGAGTTGCACAGTCCAGTGATGCCTGTGAAGCTTTTGTGGATATTTATCTCCTCTTCACCTCTTACTCCAGTTTTCCTTTGACCTCCCTTCAGCTCATCTATTTGGTTTCCTTTGCTCCACCAGAGAGCTGAGAAAGGAAATCAGTTGAATTTTTTTTCTCAAGTCATTTCTCAAGCTTCAGTCTTTAGTTTTGAGGATGTCAGTATTTCAGTTCTCTGTGGGAAGGGCAGCAGTTGCCAGAGAAGCCCCTACCACCCCTCACCTGTGCAGGAGGCAGGACTTGTTCCAGTACTGCTCTGGATGAATCTGCCCTTTGGAATGGAGACCCCTGAAAAAGGGCAGGTCGGAAAACCCACAGGATGCAGCACATCCCTTTGCAGAGGTAGCAGCTCATTTTTGAGAGCTGTACAGTCATGTTTGCTCATGTTACCACTCAGCTGATGAACTTGGCTTAGTAACAGAAGCTGAAATCTTGTGGGTGCAGAGGGAAGAGCTTTCTTATGCTATTTGAAGACTAGAAAAAGGTTCACCCTTTTTCTTCTAATGATGTTGCACTGTATCCCCACTCTGCATCTCCACTCTGAGTACCAGCAGTCATCTGCCATCTTCAGCCAACACTGTAAAAAGCCAACACTGTAGATTTAAATTACTCTCCCTACCTGACATACCCCTGACCAGACCCCATCAAACCCAGTAGCTGAGGAGGCTACTAACCTCGTGTTTGAGCAGAGAGTGGCAGAAAGGATGTCCCACTCCTGAGAGAAACGATTCCTACCTGACAGGGTGCTCAGCAGCTGCAGTGATACAGCTCTCCGACAGCTCCAGGCCTGGGGGGATGTCCTGCTCTGCTTTGCCACGGGACACTGTGTTATGCTGAGATGTGACACTAGATGGTGCATTCGCCAAATGTTTGGGAAAGATGGATCTTCCCAGTGCCCGAACCTTTTGTCACAAGGCTGACTGTTACTGTCCCATCTGCTGTGTAATCACGGTGCATCCTTCTCACAGATTTTGACATAAGTGACCCTTCCCTGCAGGAGTCAAATTCTGGGCTTCCATAGCTGCCAGGGTGGGACTCTGAGACTTAGGCAGTTACATTTGTAGGTTTGAGGGGTTTTTTGTCTGATCACATATTAAGTTATCAATTCAATTAGAAACAAGCAAACTGCAGTGTCATATTGAATTCAAGGGATGCTTGAGGTTGGGTAGAGGATGTATGTTATCCCACTCTTTGCCTTGGTAGTCTGGTTTAGGCCTTCATCTTTCTGTTGCTTACTACATACTGATTGTCTGACCATGTATTTTAATATTTTTAGGGTAGGATCTTAAACCATGCCTACAAGGAATAAATTATACTGAATTAACTACACTGACTTAGAAATTGATTTAGTTAAATCAGTGCAACTCTCCTGAGCACTTTATACCACTTCAGTTTAAGTCATGAGTCAGTGAGTAACAAATCAATTCTGTTGGCAGAGAGTGAGAAAGATTAGACTGGATCTTCAGCCTTTCTATCTCAGTATTTATTAGGCTAAGGCCTCTTCAGGGCTTGTTGCTGTTCTCTTTAATTTTCTCTGCTTAATGGACCTCATCCAGCTCTTGATGGCGTAAATGAGGGGTTTTCCATGACCTCCAGCTGGGAGCTGGAGATGGCAATATCTTTATTAGAAACCTAGAGAGGCTTAGAATGACAAATAACTCAAGCCTGTCTTCTCCTTGCTGCATACTGAGTTCTCAGATTGTGGTTCATATTGCAGAAGATGCATCTGCAATGACAAATATATTATTCTACATTCAGGGCTAGAAAATTTATCCTCTAGAGACAGGAATCTCTACTAAGATTGTACTAGGAGTATCACTATGCAAGGAGTCATAATCTGATTTGATTTTCTCAACAACAGCTGATAACATACTTTTAGGCAGGATAAAAATAATTCTTTTCAGGAATTTCCACACATTTTGTACATTCTGGTTGGGTAGACTCAGGACTCAGGTTTTTCCTGGTTTTGTAGCAGCTTAACCAGAAACTAGACTGATGTTGCACTCAGGTAAAAAGAGTACAGCTTTTTCAAAACGTGTTTTGAAAAGTCTTGCTTTATTTTGTTGCTGTTCTCTTTCTTTACCTTTCTTCACACTTCTACAAACTATTAATAATAAGAAGGGTATCTGAGAATATGCTTGACAATAATGTGAATTCTACTCACTGAAATTTTTACTTATTGTTCCCCAGTCTTCTTGCTCCTGTCTGTAGAGAGCAGCAGTTGAAATCTTGGACTGTCTGCCTATTCCAGGAAGAGTAATTAACTTGTTTATAAACCTAAGATTTTGGTTTTGTGCAAAGTAATCTTACTTGTTCTGAAATTAATGTTAATAGAGCTGTAAACTCTGTAACCAACAATGTCCTGACATACTCTTACAATTCACCTACAGCTCCTGGAAATCTTCATATTTCAAGTAGTGATGTCACCTTCTGCTTCCATCTCTACGTCAAATGTGATTTCTTGTGTTTTTTACAGGTTTATAATGGAACTTACATCTTTGCCTAAATTCCTTTGGACAAGTGACAACAAGCTTCTGCATCACCATTTTCCAGACATACTGGCTACTGTTCATACCACACAAGACATCCCCAAAGAAGTTGTTTTTGGACCATGCATGCTCCAGAACACCCTGCTGGACACTGTAGCTTTCATTGCTCTCAAGTGTTCTGATAGACGGAACATCCACTATGTATTTAAGGTATGAGAAAAATATAAGTGTTTAATGGTAGACCTATCAAAAAGAGTTACACCGTCCCGAGACGGTAACTTTGCAAGGGGTATGTTTTCCTTTTGTTCAGCACAAGTAACAGCTCCTTCAAAGGGAAAGGGCCAGTGCATTTCTGATTTATGAGCTGTAGACTGGAAGGACCTAAGGAAAACTGTTTCCTTTGCAGAAAGAATACAAAGTCCCACTTCTGTGCTGATGATTGATGACCTGCTTCAGATCTGACTTGGAATAGGAGGGAAGAGGTACAAAGTTTAGTAACCTCTAGTTCAGATTTTGTCAGGACAAAGGAGGTTTATCAGGAGTTGTGACAGCCCTGTGAGAACAGAGGGGGAAGACTGTGGCATTGCACTGATCCATGCAGGTGGTACATTCACAGCATTTATTTGCAGATGTAGGCAGCTGCCTCCCCACTGTGTTCTGTTATCCTTAAAAGTGAAACTACAATGGCATTCAGGCAGCTAGCCCACACACACTTTGGGCAGCCACAACTTCACTGCTGTCCACCATACATGGACCTCCTAAAGCTCCCTTAGGTCTGTATGTCTGTGTTACAGCTGCACTTTCCAAAAACTGTAGGGAATGCAGGAACCCCAGGACTGTAATAGATCATTAACTCTTAAGCTCTAGTTCCCCAAATTTTTTGTTTCATAGCCAGTGTTTATCATGCTTACCCTGGCTTTCTGGGTTTTGGAGTGCCTTTCAGTCACCGTTGGTCTGTGTGAAGACAGAGGGGTGTTATACAGTGTAGGGAAAGACAATTTCCCACATTCTGTGGCAAGGATGGATGTGGGAGAGATCCAGGTTTGCCTAAGATTTCTGTGCTCTGGAGGAAAGAAATCCCAAGGCATATGTGTAATACGGAAGATACAGTTGTTGGGAGATAACCTGTTCTACACTTCTGCTTTAGAGAAATTAAGAGACAGAAGAGGCTTCAGGGTTGATCTGACTGTTTTGAGTCTCTGACACAAGTTTGCTTTCTTGGACTGTGTTACTAGTACTCCACGAGGCCAACAAACTCTTTGGAGAGAGACCTGCCCTGAAATGAGGCTTTATTTTTGGAATATTTCTGTATTTCTCCTGGGAGTTTTGAATTACTGTAGAGAGAGCCTCAAAGGTTTTCTGCATTGGAAGAGCCCTCTAGAGGGATGGCTTTAGTGTTTTTCTACACTTGAGCTAAGTAATTGCTATGCAGCAATGAAATTGGATGCCTGAGTTGGCTCAGATCTCTGTCTTTTGGCAGTAAATACATGAAATTCTGTGCAAGTAGCTGTTTCAGATGCAATCGGTAGTCCCATATCCTGTTAACTACTCATAATTAAAAGTAAACCTTCCAGAAATCAGGAACTACCATTAGGCTCCTAACTCTGTGTAGTAATTAATTAAAAATTCAATCATGATGCTATGTTCCCATCGTGGCACTAAAGTGCAAAACAAGAAATAGATTTTGCTCCGCTGGGTATAGTACAAACAGAATACACATGGGAATGATTTGGCAAGGTGCATTTGTTGCAACTGAGGTTCCTCATAGTTCATCAGGACTCCTGCAAGACTTTGGGGAATATTATTTCTAACAAGGGTTTCATCATCTTCGGCTTTTTTGTTTAGATCAAAGGGGGATTTCATAACTTTTTTTTTCTTCATTTTTTTGGAGACCTTAATTTGAGCTCCTTGGCCCAGTTTGTACACTTGGGCAAAGAAGATGCCTTGGTGGCCGTTGGCACAGGTAGTTCTTCCCAGCTGATTCCTCTGCCCCTTACAGCTTCTTGGTGGTTTCAAGGAAGAGCCTTATTTACTCTCTTCTCTTCCAGCATCTCCCAAGGGAGTCACATTCCTCCACAGCCCAGTTGGGACTGAGATGCAGGGCTGTGAAGGCCTGACCTCATTTATGGGTGCAAAGGATCCTTCTGGGGGATTGCCATCTCCAGAAGAGGGTGGATTTGCTGGGTATATAGTTTCTCTGAGCACATGGAAAAACTAAAGCTGGTTCATGCTTCTAGTTGGTCTTATCTTACATCTGGTACTTATCTTACATCAGGTCTTATCTTACATCTGGTACTCCTCCTCACCTACTGGAAGCTCACTGACCTCTTTCCATGGAGTCCTGGTTCCTTTGCTCCCTTTGACTTTGCTTAGAGCACCGGGTGGCAGCTTGGTAATTCTGAAACACAGCAAGTAAAATCTGACAGCCTCTGTCATAGCTATTAGTTACAGCCACTGTGTGTGGGTGGGTGTTCTTGTGTTGCTGTCAGACACTTGTATTTCTCAATCATTGTTAATTACCATGGCATTTAGAGAGAACCAGTTTCAGGGCTAATTTATTTTCTCTCTTACACTAACTAACTCTTATCCTAATGGTCTCTTAATGTTTCATTCTTGTACCCAAGCTAATGTGATCAAACTTTTCACTGTAGGTAATAGTCAGTTAAAACCAGAGAAATAATTAGCCAAAATATTGTTTCTGGTACCAAACACCAATGAATGACTGCCCTGCAATTAGTAGAAAACAAAGAGCTATACATTGCTTGGGGTGAAATTTAGATCATACTTGTCTTTAGACATTTTTCATTTGCAAGCTTCTTCCTTTCTAAACAATGACTTTGAGCTTCAAAAATTAGTTTTTACATATAAATGTTGCCCTTGATCACCCTGTGTTTTAGCCTTCAAGCTATGAAAATCTTCCCCATCTTTCAAGTGTTTCAGAGAGCACATATCTGCTGTGGAAAACACCAAGGAAAAACCTATAAAGAAATAAATCATTCCCTATTCAGTGCAATAAAGTAACTAAGATTGGTGTCACACACTGAGTGAGGAAGACAGTGCCAAATACTTTGTACTTACATTATTTCATTGTCAACCTGTGACGAAATGACTCAGGAGTCCCATGGAGTAAAAATTATGTGATTTAGGACTATTCTGTAATATACACACAAAATGGAAATTTAATTTGAGCAGTAGACTTAATATTATTTTTTTAAATTTTTAGTGCCTCACCTTACAACCTGAGAAATGTCTTTAAACTTAATTTGTTTGGTATATCTGCATGCACACAACTTGAAAGTAAATCAACACCTTGCAATTCTCAGAAATTATTTAACAAAAATATTGATCTGATGAGATTTATCTGTTTAGATACCTTGAAATAAATTTAATTAATCTAGCAAAGGTAAGAAAGGAATATATAATTTTGTTTCTGAAAAAGGAAAGAGGTCATATAAGTGCTTCTTAGTTGCATATATTAAAATCTGTATTTTATGTAATCTAGCCAAACAGATATGCAGATGTTTACTTGGTGTATTGAATCAAATAACCATAACAAATAACCTCTGATCCATAGCCTCTTATGTCAGTGAAAAACTCCAAATGCAACTGTCCTGAGTGTACGTTCATTCCCAGTTTCATACTGCACTGATCCAGGGATCTGCACATCTCTCAGTCCCCAAGTGACAGCACTCACACATCTCCTGGATCACATCCCATTTTCATATCCCAAGGATTGAGACCCCCTCTTAGGGCAGATCACACCTCCTGTACCTCTGTGATCCACCCCTGGCACAGTCCATGGGATGGTCTGCACAGGACAGGGCTGGAGACTGACCAACACACCAGGCCTGGCTTTGGCATGGGAGGTTACACATGAACTTTGGTGTCTCCTCCTCCCTCCCACACAGCTGTATTCCCAGAGCTCTCAGCCCCTACCCTGGGGAAGCCTTCTCCCTGTGATGCCTTTGAATTTGGTGACACTGGCAGATACATTTGGTTTACAGCTTTGTTACATGTGCTCAGTGTAAGGCAGAAAATAGGCTTTGTTCTTGGATTGGATGAAAATCTTGCTTTGGGCCTCAAGACCTGTAACTTGCCTTCTCTGTGTCCTGTCTCACAGGTGGATGTCACATCTGTGCACAGTCCCATAGGCCTGCCTTGGATGAGACTTGTGCAAGCAGCTGCCAATAGCAAGGAGCAGAACTTGGAAGCTTACCTAGAAAACAGTCAGTTATACTATCGCTCCACCAGGAAAATCAGTAAAAATGAGGAACTGCTTGTCTGGTATGATGAGGAGCTCTCCAGCCTCTTGGGTTTCCGTGAGATAAAAGCTCAGAGTCCCCAGAATGGTAAGTACCAAATTGCTGACTGCAGGGGTCACTGAGGACAGAAGTGAGTCTGCATCTTCCTTAGTATGTGGTTGTCTTGTAATAATACAAAACATGTCTAAATCCTTAGCTGGTCTGCTATGAGAAAAGATCTTCTGCTTTGATCTTTGAGCTGGAGGCACAGAGCAAGAACCAATATGCAGTTCTTAATGCCATTCTCATTGATGAAATGAGACAATGGTGCACTCGGGATGAAAATGCATGCATGAATTTCATGCTGAAATTTTTGAGCTATACAATGGAAATCCATGCACTTTGATAACTTGGAATCCTCAAAGTCTAAAGCATCAGTTGGAAATAGACCTTTTTTAGCTCACTAAGAAATCAGGAATAGGCTTGTGTTCAGCTTTAATCTTGTAAATGAGCAGATCTTTAAAAATACATAACAAAGCTAACAGTACTGCATACAGCACAGTCTGCCTATTTAGTGTAGGACACAGTGGAATTGAGGAAAAGAGCAAGCTTTAATTTCTAAGATGTTGCTGGAAATTCATTGTTCTCAAAGAAATTGACCTGGAAGTTGTTACAAAGCTAAAAATCCAGATTACAGAGACACCAAGCAAGTCAAGCAGGTCCATACCAAGTCTGACTCCAAATTTTACCTAGTTAGACTGGAACAAAACCCTTTCTACATTCTCCTTAGTTGATTTAAACAAACTTTGTATAGATTGGTTAGTAAAGGTATAGGTTGGTAAAGACGTGCTAGCAAATTCATACGGTAATGTGCTTGTCTGTAAATTAGCATTAAATTAATACAGACACATTCAGAGCAGGAACCAACTTAATCATTCCAGCTGGTTTCAGTGTATTCTGTTAGTTTCTGTGTAGACACACAGCGCCAGCCCTTTGGATTTACCAGGGAAGAGTGTTACTTGCACAAGAAACACTATATCTAGACTCAAGACTTCAATCTCACAGGTATAATATTCCATTTCAGCAGCCTTATTTTCTTTTAAAAAGTTCAGCTTCTGTGGCTTGTAAAGTGATCTAAGCTGTGCTGAGTCCCAAATTAAGAATTTCTAGTTCTACCCAACCAATTTATGAACTTTCCTATGTATTCCAGGCCTCAGGTGCTGTCTGGCATCACTTGCATTTTAGAACTGCTGTGTTGTGAAGTGATGTAGCATGGATATAGTTTACAAAGGTTAAGATGTACCATATTTATGTTGATTGCTGAATTTTGTATCATGTGTTCATGGGCAATCAATCATCCCAATGAACTAGAGGTGCAGTAGGTTTGAAGACCACAAGGAGAGTGTTCCTTATTCCTCCTGCCCATCACTGGCATTGTTTCAATTTGAACATCATTTTCTGTGCCACAGATGTGTGCCTTAAGGCTTATAACAGCTTGCCAAATGAGCATGAGTAAGTGCTTCAGGCATAAAGGTCAGATGATTTTTGAATGGTATTAAACTTCCAGAGTATCCTAAAAATAGAGGGTGATGTAAAAATCTTTGAATCCTGGTCTAAAACTCATTATTGCTTGGATATTTAGTATTTAATGTTCATCCTGAATTAAAGCCAGTGACTTAGTTAAGAAATGTAGACCCAAATCTGGGTTTAGACTTCAAATCATTATAAAATCTAAATGGTTTTATCTAGATCATGGTGTACTGGCCATTTTAAGTACTTTTATGTAGTATAATTACATTTTATGTAATAAAATCTAGGCTCGAGAGTCTAAATGGAATAATTTCTGCCAGTAGCACGGAAGCATGGAAACAAATAAGACTGAACCATTCTGCATAGCAGGAAAGGGACCTCATTCTACACTGGCATTAGTTTTACCATGTGTAACCTTGTATGATACAAGAGGTGTTTCTGGTTTTTTGTGTCAATGCCAGGAATCAGGATCTGCATCCACCCATGATTCCACCTTTGCAAAACCCGTCCCTTGTTGTCTCTTTCTGCAGAGTTGAGATGCCAAGAATGTGACAGAGTCTTTAAATGTGAGCATTCCTATCTGTCCCACGTCCGCTTCCTCTGTGTCCCAGAGAAGAGTGCTCTGCTGTGGAAAAATCTCCAGAACCCTAAAACTGAAAAGAGCAACCTAGCTGAGCAGACCACGAATTTCCACAGTCTGGCAAGGGACCTGGAAGTCAAAATGGCAGCTTCTAAAGGTGATGCACATGATCTTACTGGAGAAAGGAGAGCAAAATCTGAAGAGGCTGAGAACAACAGGAGCAGGAAAACAGTGCTGTTGGAGAAAACCAATAATTTGACTGAGGAACATAACGGTGGGGGCAAGGAAGAGGTTGGGGGGGAGCATGCATTGGCTGGTTCTTTCTGGAAGCTTAGTTCAGGGAGGCAGTCAGCTAGGAAGGATGCTTTAGAGCAGAAGCAGAGTGCTTTCACTGAGGTCAGGAGGATGAAAGAGAAACTGAGGAATGAGAGATTGCAGGAGCCAGAACAGGAGGATGGCACAGTCACACTTGGTAAAGACCAGGTGTCAAAGGAAGTGTTGCTGAACTCCTCTGGTAGTGCATTCTCCTTTGTTTGGCCCACCAGAGCTCGAGGAGAACAGAAGAGTGCTTTCAGCAAACCCAGTAAGTGTGTAACAGAAAGAGCTGCAGTGAATTCTTCTCATCCCATGAGTGAGTCAGCAAAGAGCCTGGGGGAGCTGTCTGGCTTCATTGCCACCGCAGACATCATGTGCTGCAGCACTCTTCTCAATTCCAAGTTCTTTGTCAGTGATTTGTGTAGTGCTCAGATGCTGCAGACAAGCATCACTCGGAGCAATGTTTTCCCATATACCTCAGAACCGTGGCCCAAGCAAGCAGGACAGTTACAAAACACCACCACCACTTCCTCCTCTTCCTCCTCCTCCTCTTCCTTGACTCTTCTTCCCCCCACCTTCACATCCTTTGGAGTGGCTGCCCAGAACTGGTGTGCCAAATGCAACCTGTCCTTTCGCATGACATCTGATTTAGTCTTCCACATGCGGTCACATCACAAAAAAGAATACTCCTCAAGTGAATCCCAGTGCAAGAGGAGACGAGAGGAGAAGCTGACATGTCCCATTTGCCATGAGTACTTCCGAGAACGCCATCATTTATCCCGGCACATGACTTCTCATAATTAGAGCTGTGCAGACAGATGTCACCAAGGGACCGGGCAGGTTGGATGAAGAAAGGAATGATAGTTCACTTAAATAAATTTCTTTTTGAGTTTACATTAATTTCTTTCAGGAAATCACTGTTTACAATAATTTATAATAGATGCGTTGCGAAAAAAAATATAAAATGTTTACAAGAGTCTGAGTCCGTTTTAAGTTTTGAAAACTCAACCTAGTCCTTGTCAACCTATTTTTGAGGAAATAAAATAGTGAAATGAATCCACATGCAGTGTTAATTTGCAGAGTAAGGAACAAAATTATAGATTTGCAAACAGAGTTGTCTTTGCTTCTATTTGATTTGCTGGTGTGTGTGCAGTACAATGTAAATACAGAAATAACAACCACCTCATTGAATGAGGAACCTTTAAGCATTCAAAAAATGACCTTATATGTTAAAAGAAAATAAGTTAATATTTCAAGCAGTTTTGGTGGACTCTTACTCCTTTATGTTAGCTGAATCAGCTCTCTTACCAAATTTTTGAGTTAAAACCCGACATTTTACCATTTCCCTGGCTTTGAAAGGGGCCTGAATTTAAGACTGTTTGAATTCTATGATTGTCAACAACTGACTGGCAGGCTGCCAAAGAGGATGGGGCTTGTACAGCAGAATCTCCAAGTTCTGTTCTAGGCTCTGCTGCTTTTGGAATATCTTTTACACAGTGAAGTCAGCATTGGTCTGTATCAAAATGTAAGCTGTTGTCAACCTTATTGTTTAGACAGGAAGCAAATATTCTAAGATTTGTATGATTTTAGTAGGCGTACAAATCTGATGGGAGTAGAGTTTAGCCTGTGGTTTTCAGGTTTTGGATATACCAAAGGACACATTTAGGGTATCTGGGTTACAATTAGTTACTGATAGATAGAATCTGCACACTTTAATTGTGGGTGATAGGTTCTATTCTGACAACTGCTAGAAGAGAAACAGAATGATACAGGCATACCTGAACTGCACTGCATTAGACCAGCTTGTCCATCCTCTGGTTTCTACATGGGCCAATTCCGACTTTTTAAAAAAGAAAGTGGCATATTCTTTCTCTTGCCTGTCCATGAGACAATTTTCTCTTGTCTACTTTGTTTTGAGCTTTGCTGAGTCTCAGCAGCAGATAAATTTATACTGCTAAGAGTGGGAGGAAACACTGTCTGTTGTTACTGTAGCCCATCTAATTAGCCTATCATTACTTTTAAAATCCATTTAGGGGTTTGATTTTGATAGTTTATGTCACTGTGTTCTTCAAGCAATCAGTTCTGCTCTTGTATAGTATTTTTTCAGGTTGTCTGATGTTTTTGTGGCCTGTCACTGAACCTCACCTGCCTCATCAAGGGTTATTATTCCCTTTCAGACAGAGAATGATCAGAAACCACTCATTTCCCAGATGAGCGTAAAGGACATTTCAATATGCTCTATACGTTCCACCATACTCCAGTGGTTTTTGAATATTGGACAGAATTTTGAGTTACCGTGAGGATGCCTAGCCTGATAATGCAAGTATCAGCAAGTAAACACATCTGAACAATAAAAGAGAGACTTACAGTCATAGGCTGTCAGCTGGAACCAACATAACACATTCACTGTCACCTCTTGGGAGATTTCTGTAAGTCAGGAGATTGTATTCTTCCCAATATAATGCTGCTGAACATTAATACATGGCTGTTTCCTATTAATATAAACATTTTTCTTATTGCAGGCCAACCACTGGCTGTGCACCCCAGCTTTATTTTTGAAACATAAGTGATAAAACTGTTACATTATGCCTTTGAGTTTAGGAGACAGTTCTGGTTGGATTGTAACATAGCTTTTCAAGGTCTGTGGTGGAAGCTCTTTCACTTGAATCATTAAAAACCAAAATGAACAAAGACTTAGAAACACGGAGCACAGGGAACAACCTTGCATTGAGTAGGGGATGGTGTGGTTTCCTTATAATCTTTCCATCTCTATTTTGTGTCCAATAACATTTACTGTGTAAGGAATATATTTATGGCAAAGTTTAATGGGCCAAATTTCACTCCACCTGGGTGCCAGCCAGTTTACTGTGAAGTCGGTGTCCATAAAGTGTAATGAAGGACTCTGTGGTGTAACTGCATTCATATGTGGTCAGGGTTATATTTCCCATTAGTAGTTTAGGCCAGATTGTGATCTCATTTATTCCAGTGCAAATCCAGAATAATTCCATGTTGCTACTCCTGATTTATATTAATTACTTTAAGATCAGCCTGGCCCAGTATAAATAAGACTAAAGATATTTTGGTACCATTACTGCAAAAATTCTCTTCTGTACTTACTGAAAGATTCTGGATTTACTTAACAGTTTTATGATTAGAAACCTAGCTTCAGATTTCTTCTGGAAAAAGACAGGACTGGCTGTATAATGCTCCCCAGTATTATTTTGGCACATCACTTCAACATTACCCTGCTCCAAATGCCTGTTTTTCCAGCGCAATCCACCGGGTGTATAATTCAGATCAGAATGAAGCAGTACCAAATCTTACTGGTTACATGGTTTCACTGATTTTGTGTTGGGCAAAGTGTAGAAAATCAATCACTGAAAAACAGATGCTAAGCCTCAAAACTGTTCAAATGGTGTGCTAGACCTACAGCCTGAGAGTTCTCACCAGTAATCAAACTTCTTCATTTTGCTTATGGTATGAGGCTTAAGCAGGCAGCAAGGTTACACGGAGAGATAGCTTCTCTTTATGTCATGGAGTTGTTTTCTTTGGGAAAAAAGACAAGGGAAGAAGTCTTACCCAGTTTCCTTGTGGGCATATCTCAGCCACAGCAGTTTATATACTGTGATGTCAAGCAATGTAGGAATGCCTTCTGTGCACAGAGAGAGAGTTACGAGGAGAAGCAGTTACAAAAAGTGGCAGAGCTGATTCAAAATGCTAAAAATGAGGAGAGGTTGTTAATAAGTTTTATTTCTGATACTTTCCTCACCTCCTCCAGCTCAGGGGCAGTGCACTGTGGTCCTGGTCTGTAAAGACTGAGGATTTCCCTCTTGCAATATGGAAATCACACTGCAGGCAGTGTGTACAATGCTATCCTTGGTTTTTTTGTAGGTGGCCATCAGCATAAAGATTGTGTTAACAAATTGCTTCTTATTCTAATGTAAAGAGGTCTGTGTACTAAGACTTATTTAGAGACACAGCAAACCGTAAAGCCAAACAATATGACATCTTGTTGCCTGCTGCATCTATGCTGGTATCAGTGCAAAACCACACAGATGCCAACAGAACCAGAACTTGATTCCCTATGTGTAAAACCAGCTCTTGTGTAAAGCTCCTTGTGCAGGCACAGTGAAAATCTTTTATGTGTCTCAAGTTTAACTGAATGTCTCATCTAAACTGGGTTACATAAACCAGGGGGCTTATCCAAAATTTTTGCAGATTTTATTTCTTTAAATGAAAATACTCATATTAAAGCTGAGTGAACCAAATATTAAACAGGCAGAAGGAAGCCTAATGAGACAAAGAAAAAGAAACTTCCTATAATTGAGTCATGCTGGAAGCTTATTTCCCCTTATGTCTAGAAGTCTGAAAATTTAAATTGGTGCAGATGAAATCCTGCTGGAAGGAAAGCACTCCACTAGAGCAGGGGGTTAGTGAAGAAATGAAGGACTGCATTCTGTCCCTGTGAAATACTGTGATTTTACAGCAGGGATCTCTGTCTTTTCTACAAGTAGAAATGCTAGGGAAGGGCGAAAAATAATTTTGTTTTTAAAACAAGAGGAGACAATTTGCAGTGAGTCGACTGGTTCTTTTCCTGTCTTCGCTAGCAACTAACTGTTCATTTTGATCAAACAACTGTTTCTCATGACATGTGTTTCTGGATCAGTGAAAAAGGACACAACACAGTGCTGTCAAGCCTAGCTGTGCAGGCTGTGTTTCTGCAATGGATAATGAGTTTACAGATAGGAAATGCCAGATTACAATATTTGTTCACTCACGGATCATGGATCCTTGAATTTTTTCTAATGAAGATGTGTTTTTCCATTGAAATGACACTCAGATGTGCTTTTGAGAAATATATATTTACTTTTTTTTTATGAGGTAATTTTTCACTAATCAAGGCAGTCTGTATGCTTCCTTGGATCTACTGGGCACAGTTTGGAAATCACCAGTCTAAGGCAGCACAAAAGAAATAAAAGCTGGCTGTCATTTCTTGGTTAGAGCTCTATGAATACTGGAAGGAGAAAGATGATACTGCTAGGTAGTCTTGTACAGTAATGCCTTTCTCCCTGCCTTTAAAAGAAACATGATTAGGATTAAAATTCAGGAAGTTATTCTAGGTGGGATGATAAGAAAATGGTGCTATGAACTGTAGAATGTCCATGTCAGCTCTGGAACCAGATGAGAGAAGGGAGGCAGTTTCATCACGTTTCCTGTTGTGTTCTGGAAGGGCACTTCTCAAATTGCGCGTCCCTCCCTAAAAACTTTCTAACTTTCTCATTTAAACCACAAACCATGGACTTCCCATAACTAATTTGCATTTGTGCTTTTGTGATTTTCAAACCTTTCAATGCAGTGTATATTTCTACACAATTACTGACTATAGTTCAGTGAGGTCTAAACTCATTGAGATGGTCATAACTATCACACAGCAGTTTGTGAATACAAGAAAAATTGCCTTTAACACACTGGCCTTTGTTAAGCCTCACCGTTTCAATATTAATTAACCAGTACTATGAAATAGAAAATATTTTGCCAGTAATAAAATTTCTCAAGGTTGCACAATAGTTTTCCACTGAAGTTGATCACTTTAGTGAATTAACAGTCTTATTGATTTAAAATGGACTCATGAACAATTGTGTCTTCTTTCTTTGTTTTTCCAGCTGGATTCCAATTTCTAGACAAATTTATTACACATATGTATTTCCCACATTACTCTGGGAAGAATTTATTCGCTATTTGTGCCCACATGGTACAGTTTTTTGTCCTTGAATGGGTGGCTAGAGTTTCTAAGTATTTGGCTTAACAATTAACATTGTTTGTACATGACAGCACAACTGATTGTTTTTAGGAAAACAAAGCAGTTTATCTGGATCATTTAGATATTAAAGAGGCTTAAAAGACATTAGAAGAAATACATTAGTGTTGTTTACTCATTCATTGACTACTCCATTTTTTTCCACATTAAGAATATTTAATATTCTTCATACATATATCCCTTTACATGAAATTCTGTATGGATTTTGATTCATTGAAGTGTTTTCCACAACACTGAGAAGTTTAACAACAAGCTAGTACATAAAAATCAGAACATGAAAATGTCTCAAAAGAGTTCAAGTTAGTGATCACACTGAGTGTAGTTGATAAGACAAGTAATAAAAAAGATGGAAAATCTGTTTAGTTCTTAAAATTTTCTTCCTGTAGAAACTTGAAGTCAAGTGTTTAACACAATTTATAAAAAAAAAAAAAAGGCAGGAACTTAAAAATGGGCAAATGAACACCAATGTGTAACTGCTGTAGACTCTAACTGAATTTTGGGGTACCATTTCCCTAATTTAATTACCTTACAACTGGCATTTTGTAGAGATGAGAAAATCTGAGATCTAGATTAAAGTTACACATATGTCTAAATAATTATGAAGATATACGTTCAACTAAGAATTGTAGGTAAGACAAGGAATGCTGCACATTAAACTCATGTCAATATCTCTGCGAGTTTTCCTGGAATGCACTATCACTTTATATGTAGCTTGATAGCAGGGTGCAAAGGATATTTTTCAACTATTTTATTTTATTTTATTTTATTTTATTTTATTTTATTTTATTTTATTTTATTTTATTTTATTTTATTTTATTTTTCTGTCTTTGGGGCAGGACAGAGCAATCTAATTTTAGCCTTAAGTAAAAACATATGATTCTTTTCCTTGAGTCAGTTGATCTGGAAAATAGGTAGAAGAGTCAATGAACTGCCTTTGTCTCACTCGTCCTCCCCTCTGACAAACACTGAGAGAAGCAGGCATGTTCCTTTCAAATACCAGGAGTCTCAGCAGCCCTGACAGACTGGGAATGGTTATTTTTGGTACATCTAAATGATGAAATGGAGAAAAGACTTAATTTAGCTCTTGCAGTTTGGAAAACAGACTCTCCCAGTACTGGTAATTTTTAAAGATGTGTAAATGGGAATGCACACAATTTCCAAAGAAGAAGAGCCTTTTGTGTCTTTAAAGTTGTTCACATGCTTTCAATGCTGACAGCTGGGATTTTCTATGAGATGAAAGGAAATCTGTGATTGGTAGCTACACTTTAAAAAACTGACACACTGGACATTTATGTTTGATTACAGAAGAGGAATCCAGAAACCCCAGTGAATTATTGAAGTATTTCAACCATGCACAGAAAGAGCTGGGTGCCACAGAATGGGGAGAAATGCTGTCATGTTGGAAAGGAGTCACTCTGAGCTATGTACAGGGACCCATCACTGACCACAGAGTTTGAAATGAAGCTCCCACTTCTTTCTAGGGTTTATATCTGGGTAGCTAGCTAGCTTTTCATAAGAACTAGGGATGTGCTCCTCCACTGGGCTATCTGGAGCTGTGTAGGTGAGCATTGAGCATCTCCTTTGCTTTGATGAGTGCTGTTTCAGCTGGTGTTGCTATGTGAGGAGGGACTCCTTTCCCTTCCCAAGAGGTGCTGTCGGCAGAGATGACTGATCTGGAGGTGGGGATGACCATGTAGAAGTTGGTTTCATCTACCTGGTATGTCTGTGGGGAATGGCAGCCACCACTGGTCTGCTCCCCAATGATGAGGGCTCTGCCCAGTCTCTTCATTATGTAGACAAACTCTTCAGCAGCCCCAGCTGTCACAGCACTGGTAAGGATTACCAGCCCCTTCTGAGAGCCATATCTCTCCCCTGTAAGGTAGGAAAAACCCGTCAGAAATGAATCCATTTTCAGGGATTTATTTTTATAACAGAGCAAAGAGAAGCCAAGATAGAGGCTTTGCTCCGTATCTGCTATTAACAACCCAAGGAGTCTGGAAATTTACTTTGTGCCTATGATAGTATTAAAGTACTTTTAACACTAGCCCAGACTATATGCTGTAAAATGAAAAAAAAGGCTGTCTCCCTGTGTGGTGCTCTTGTGCCATCAGTTTCTGGTTATGAGCTCCATAAGGAGAGAAGCCAGCTCATGATCACTGCTGTTAGCTCTTCTGTGGCTTTGACTTTTACAGGAGCTCCAGATCTCATCCGAGTAGCGGAATAAACAGGTGGGAAAAATGACATTTTTCACCACTGCAGCAGTAGTCAGAACTCCTTCAGAAGCATCTTCAGTTTCACCCTTGTTCATGCTCTAGGAACATGGCTGTCATAGAGCTTGGCCTGCAACTGTGCAGGCATTATTTTATGAAATTACAATTATAGTGGTTTCCCACAGTGTTTTTACGGTTTGTAAATGGAAGCTATACATGGCCTTTGTTCCAAACCCTTCACAAATACCCCTTTATTATTAGGATCTGAGCCAAGTATCTCATTTTCTTACATAAAACAGCTGACAGGAATAGGAAGGGCTTTGAACCTTATTTTCAATATATCTGAACATGCTAGATACTTTTTGAGAGTTTAGTTTCTTCGAAAAAGTGACCAGTGGATAATAGCAGGACTTGAAAACTCAAAAACTAAACTGCTCTGAAAATGTCAATCTGTATGTAACTAATAGTATGACATATAATTCTCATGCTAAATTCTAAGAGAGGGGCCCAATAGCATGGTAATTAATTTTCACACCATCTTTGGTCTTCTTATTTCACTGTAAACATAATAATCATTAGAAAACTCTTTTCTCAGTAGATATATATAATACAGGACCAGATCCAGCTCCTTTGAAGTTAATGAATCTGCCTGTTCTCTTTGATGGAAACTGGAATGTGTCCATAGAAATCATATCCCTAAGCACAACCCACCTCTGACTGCCTGGGAAAATAGATGGACCCTGCAGACTGGGAAAAAGTTTAACCATTTCAGCATGATCCAGGCCAACAACTGCAAACAACATCAACTTTTTTGCTACTGTCTTAGCTAAAGAAGGGGAAATAATGAAACTCCATGTTTAAGGCTTCTTAGTAGTCTAACTGCAGTTTATGAACACTGAAGAGCTCTGTTTTTTCATGTTGCAGCATCCTTTCAACTTCCACAAACTGGGGCAGGGTATGTGTGGGGTTTGTGTGATACATTGCCAAATGATTCAAACTCAGCCAGATGTACAAAATTTAGTGTTTTTCTTTCTCTTTTCTGGACAAACGGGTATTACGGTGTTTTCATCTACTGATTACACAGGTACGTAGTAGGGAACTAAAAACTGTATGGGAGTGTTGGAAGAGATGTTACTAGAGGTCTAGGCAACACTGGATTTATTTTTAATTTTGGCGGCTTTGGAAAGCAACAAGTTACAGCTGCCGTACACAGTAGCTGGCTAAACTTCTGGGGACCAATTTACAATCCTCTGTGTCTAACATACCCAATTTCTAGGACTGATAAACTATTATTTGTAGATGGCATTGAGTGACATAGCTGAAATGCACATTTTTTGTTTCTACATTCTCTACACAGCTTGAGCTGATTGTGACAGGTGCTTTCACCAAATGAGTTACAGGATTTAATGGCTCACTTTAAAGTGACCAGGAGTGACATCTGACATGAAAAGCTACTCTGAAAAACTGTCATTTACCTTTGAGCTGTGGCTGGGTCCATATCTCCTTTACTGAGTCACTGGGTCTGTCATAAACTTTGTCCAAGAGAATTGGGTGTCCTTCATCAAAGAAATATGAGCATAGGATTGCTATGGGTGTAGTGGAGCCTCCAATATTGTACCTTTTCAAAAATTAAAAATATTAAGGAAACAATTGAAAATTTGTGCCAGACAGCTGATCTCCCTTCCCAGTATTGTTCCTTAATATCACTCCTGAAAAGGCTTATGGCTACATTTTGTTATATTTACATTCGTTCTCCCCTATCAGCATTTGCACATCTATCAGATAAACAAAATTCTGTCTAAGACTGTTGGACTGTTATTGCCCACAACTAACTTCAAAAGCAAACACAAAACTTAAAAAGCCTATCTTTTTTCTTTATGTTACTTAGAAAAAATCAGAAAGTAAGCAAAGACTCTGAATCCACAGAGAAACATCAGATTCTTATTCTCCTCTGATTAACCCATTCTGTTCCTGACATAGCCAGCAAGGACTGAATACCTAAACCCTAATACATAAAAGTAGATTCCAATTAAAGCAACATATGTTTGTAGAACTGTCGTGTTCTTATATTTTGCTACACAAAATGAGAAAACTTAGTGGTTTAAATGAGGTCATTTTTTTGGTGTCTAAAGATTGTGTCAGTTGCTTCATTTAGCACAGTCATAATTGTAAACTTTGGTTGCAGTTGAATTCCTTAGCAGTCTCTGAAGATTAATTTTACAGAAGAGCCTGTCATTGGAGAGCCCCTGCTATGAATACATACAATTAACTACTAAAATAGTTTTGCCTGTCAGTTTTCACTAATACTAGAGCACATACAGCTCTAGAAATGTTTGTACTTAATTTACTGATAGTGAGGATTCAGTACTTTCCTGCAGGTGATTTTAGGAGTACCTAGCACAGGCATTCCAGCAAAAACTTGCTGGAAAATGAGTTTATTCAGCTCAATCTATAGCTAAGATTTTTCACCTCCAGAAATGGATCTGACAATCCAGGTGGCCTCTGTTCTAGAGTGAAGCTACATCTTTATTCTTCAGCATTTGGGAGCTGTGTGATTGACACTGTGACTGGCTAGAAGTTAAATAACCATCTTCAGCATGTCCCTGATAGTGCTGTGCTGCCAGGAGGTGCTGCTCCTGCTGCACATTCAGCCCAGCAGAGCCCAGGTTCCCACAGGTGCCATCAGTTGGTGGCAGGCAGGGCAATGTTGGAATGCTCCTCCTGGGACTTTCTTGTAGACAGTGAAACCGCAGAAACTTTAGTCAGTAATAATGACAGAGCAGTTGCCAGAGTTTTAACTTCAATTTTGAATGCTAGTACTCCTTCTTACAGATGTCTTATGTGACCTTAGGGAGGCCTTTTAGTTTATCAGTGTCTCCTATCAATGCTGTGAGAGTTAAAACTATGAAGTTCATGAGTGGCACAGCTGTTCTATGAAGGGGAACTATTAAGGTGAGAGACATTATGCATTATGATTAACCCCATGCTAAATTGACATTATCCAAATGTGAAGTTCATGAGTGGCCCAGCTGTTTCAGGGAGGAAAACTTGTAATATGAGAAACGTTATTCATTACAGTTAATCCCATGCAAAATTTAAATCATCAGTCTTAAAATTATAAGGTTGGCTAACAGGGAATTTCAAAAGATTTGTTTGGGGTTCTCTTTTATATACCTTCAGAGAATGGGTCTTTTATGTACACTGAAAGGACTGAAAATACATTAAATGTAAAAAAAACCCCAAAACTAAACAACACATGAAAAGAGCTATAATGATGCCATTTGGTACCTGAGAGATGATTTCATCTTTGCTCTTTCAGTGCCCCCAGCCCTGAAGTTTTTAGTGTGGGAGAAAACTGGGGCAAGAAAGAGGAAAATCCCAATTCTATCTCAAGTCTACTGGAAAATGGTGGTGCTTTTGCTGAATTCAAATTCAGTCATGGGTGTTTATGTTGGTCACTGTCTTGCCTCTTCTGTGCTCATATAGTGAGATCTCTGTCTCTGCTCTCATCACTGTGCTCAAGTTTTCCTCCCTATGCTGAAAATCCCACAAGAATATTAAGAAGATCACCAAATATTAAGAGCCCCGTGATAACAATAGATGCAAGTGGTTCTAACATTAAAGCCAAGTTCTTACAAAGTCCTTCTTCTCTTTGGTTTATATTTGTAATGTTCTGGGCTCACACACATTGGCTCTCTGGACCACAACAAGAGAATTACTTCCCTAAATATTGTGTAGGAAATGTACATTTATGTGTATATATATAAAATCTGCTCTGATAGCTGGTGACAAATGGATGACATCTTATGGCTTATAGGGTTTGGAGCACTGTTGACACACTGAAGTGTCCAAGAGAATTCTAGGCAGAGAGCAGGTGTATGATGCTGCAGCTTGGTGCAGCAGGGCCCAGGAGTGCTGCAGTGCCTCTAAGTATCTCTGTGCCTTTGTGCACAGGGCCCATTCTGTACAGACCTGATTGCCCAGAATTATTCAGCACTGCAGATATGGCAAACTAAATATTGTAACACAGCCTTAAACATGGTCTTTTTGACTGTTGAATCTTGGCCACTACATAAAGTAAAAGATTTATTTATATATATATGAGGGACATGGAGAGTTAGATTGGAAAGAAATTAGAGAAATAAAACACATGTAACATCCAGAATTGCATTCTGCAAACTATTCCCTAAATTTGTCTATTTATTTCTAAACATCTCAAGTGATGATACAATTTATCTTGAGGTATTCTTCCAGACTGTTATTATTTTCCTTGGCTGTTTTCCTTTTCTCATTTAATCCTAGCAATGTTAGCCTGTAAACAGGACAGCAAGCCATGTAAAGCTAATTCACTGTTACAAATAAAATGCTGTTTTTAAAGAGCTTTGGTTATTTGCCATTCAAAGGTTTACCTCATGTCTATGATTAATGCATCTGTGTGAACAATTTTCTTCCAAACATGCTCTATCATTAGGTCGGACACCTGGGTTAGAAGTTCACTGTCTCCAAACATATCAAATCTCAGATAGCCGATGTCGTTTTCAAATACGTTTGTGTGGAATGAAAATTTAATTAAATCTTCAAATACTTCTGGCGGAGGGATCTGAAAGAGTATGGAAAAGCAAAACAAATCATTTCAGCAAATGATAGCACTGGTAGCTTGACACAACATTACATGGGTCGTGTTTAATCCAGGTGGGACATGTGTGAGGAATGTGATCAAGTTTGAAAAATGTAATAAATTTTACAATATTTTTGCGCACTAAACACAGGTTCACATTGCCTGATGCGTTTCTGCTCAGTATAAGTTGCATCAATAACACTCCCAGAATCCAGATCAGGCACCCAGAGCTCAGTTTACTTTTCAAAAATATAAGAATTTCCTTGAAGCAAAGAGACTACAAGAACAATCCCAGCCTGCAGTATGGATCCCAGTCCCAAGCCTGCCACCCAAGCCCACATTGTGCCTTTATGAGTTGTTTCTAAATACAGCACCTGGGACTTCCATAATCTCTTGACTGGCCTCATTGGACAAGCAGCTGCTGGCTGCAGGTGCCAGTGGCCTCAGCCCCTCTTAATGACCCAGTCCCTGTGACAGTGAGGAACCTGATGTGTTGGGCATGTGCTAGGATACTCATGAAATAGATATGCTAAATCTCTTATATGGTGGCCATGTGCCTGGAGCCTCACGTGTTAGGTTGTGATTTATTTAATTTTGCTTAGCTTATGTTATTAAACAGCAGACTTTTTTTAGTAGCAATGTGTAGCCAAATAATAAAGTTATCCTAGTTACCCCTGTATGCATTGGGACATAGCCAGCTCCTATTGCCAAACTTCTATTTTTTATGCAGTATCTGAAAATGGAATAGTCTCTTTCAGCTTGAGATAAGAATTTAGAATACATATGACTTACATGACCTTCAGCATTTGATGTTTTCTCCTCAGGGTTGCTGTGAAAATGGTGTTATACCTTTTTTTTTTATCAGTTGCTGTTTGCCATAGCTCATCCCCAGACAATCCATGCTTTTACACTCAAAAGTACAAGGAGCCAGCAGTGAGCCACGTGTAGAGGTGCTCTTCCAGTCTACAACATGCCACAGAACTGGGCAGGCACTTGGGCTTTCTGCAACTACAGAGAAGTCAAGTAATCTCCTGATCTCTGTATAGTACTCTGGCCTGGAATTGTGCCCCTGCCAAAAGCAGGGCTGCCACAGCAGAAGTTTTTTCCAAGGTGTGTAAATGCAGCAGTGTTTGACACAGCTCAAGGTTACTTGGGGAAAAATTACCCACCATATGACACTTCATCATTCATTCCCTGATGTATGCCAAAATTACCAAAATTTCAATCATTAATTTAAAAGCCCTGTTGGCCAGTTGTTGACCTGGTGGTAAGAACAAACTCTTCTGTACCCTTCTTCATCACTATACTTTGTGAAAATAATGATTGTATCTGAACTGTAAACACGTCAGTCCAGCACTGCTGAGTTTGTAATTTCCAATCCATTTCCCACTGACAGCAATGCTACTTGATCTTCCCACTGTACTTTGATTAACAAATCACAGTTTTGAAAAATATATCCAGCATGCATTGGTTGTTTTGACAGAACTTATGTCTAGTTCAGAGATACTGGTTCCCCCCCAGGTGGAAATTAAAAACATTATTCATTGGTAACATCTAAAAATAAAACTGATGTGTTACTCTCAGCCGTTTACTAATGATATTTTAATTGAACATACAAATGTCTTATCTCTGTCTGCAGTGATAACTGCTAAATGCATATCCATAAACATGCTAAGAATAATAACTGTCTGATAAATTTTTTCTTGACTTGTTCTTTTACTGTGATGCATCACATTTTTGTTCCCTGAGGACTACAGTTTTACCAACTCTTGAAAATTCATTATAAATTTCAAGGTGGGCAGGTTGCTTTTAAAGCCCCAAGTCTCATGGGGTGAAATTAATGTGCAAGGATCTAAATGAAAGCTGTTCATGGCTGCAGGAAAAGGTAGTAAAATGTATCTATTCTAAAAGTTCTAAGACTGGGAATCAGATGAAAAGCACTCAGAATGTAATTTTGGGGACCCAGAGAAAGTGTCTCAACCTTTAAACAGAGGTTCAGAAAAGAGGTGAGGAGCCTGTGACTGACATTTGAGAGTTACTGTGGGCCATGTGCTGTGGGTATCTAAGGAGGTAAGTCAAGCCTCAGGAAGCAATCACATGCTGTCCTTTGGAAGGCAGGGCTCTGTTTGCTGGCCAAGGACAAACTGGGACAGGATGCAGCTGAAAGTAAGATCTGCTGCTCAGTCAGACAATGTTTACATACAAATGGCTTGTTGTTAATTATAAACCCTCAGGTGCACACTCTAAGCAATGTGGCTACACTAAAGGACCTCCAAGCTAACTCCACTTTAAGCCAAGGAAAAAGGTTTTTTCATTAACTGTATAGGGTCTGTAGTCCTATTCTGCACACTCCTTCCACAGGTGAGTGACCTGAGTAAAACACGTGATGTCACACAAAATAGAATCTTAGAATGCTGCCCTGGGACTTGTGCATGGAGTTTGCTCCCTGATTCTCTTATTGACACCAACCTCAGCCATGGGCAAACCACTTTTCTAAATGTGCCTCTCTTCCCCCTATTCCCTCCTTTCACTCTCCCTTAAGTCATTTAGTCTGTTTTGATGGAACCTGTTTTTTCATAGCTATTTTTGTGCTGACCATTGTAAGAGATCTGATTTCCATTAAGGTTGCTAGTGCTAGTCAACTGCTGGCTGTTAAAACATTATCAGCCAATATCCTTGCAATACCATTGTAAATGCTGAGATTAGTTTAAGAACCACAAGATCTTGAGGGCTGAGTGGCAGGGTTGCACTTTTCTTAGAATATTTGGGTTCCTTGTGTACCTCACAGGCTGGAATGGAGCTGTTCATCCTAGTAGGGCCCCCACCTCAAGGACTGAGCAGGGTCAGCTATAGCCCTGACAGCTCATTCTCACTTACTCTTAAGAACACACATTTTACTGGGTGATTTCCAGGCAATCCACCCTAGTACGTCACCAGCCTTACTATTAGATGTTTTTAAGATCTAGTGTAAACAGTCGAAGTTCACTACTTTGTGCTGTTTAAGTGCATTACATCTTGGCCTATTTACTATGGACAAGGGAAGAGATTATTCTTTTCATATTTGAAACAGTCTCTTACGTATTTGAAGACTGTTTCCATGTCTCCTCTCAGTTTTCTTCACTCTGGGATAAACAACTTAAATATTTTAAACTTTTTGAAGGCTACTTTTATTCAGTGTTCTCTTTGCTCCTGTCCCTCTTTTTGCTGTCTCCATACTTGAGCCACATCTTTCCAGAAAACCATCGCCCAAGACTGTGCATATTATACTCCAGATGAATTTTCTTTAGAGCTATATGTAGCAGAAGATTTCATGTCTTCCTGATTATATTCTTCCTTATCCATTCCAGTTCAATGATGATGAGTATTTACTGCAACAGCTTGACCCTATTGACTTGTGTTCAGCTCATGAACTCTGAAGAAATCATTTGCATTTTTACAGGACTCCCCCTTAACAAGCTACTTTCCTCCCAGAGTTGTGCAGTGAGCTACTATCACCCTAGAAACAAGGAAGCAAAAATTGCAAAAGGTGAAGAGCCAATGAGCGTTAAACATGAGACATTTTTCTTTTGCATAAACTTGCATAGTACCACTGACTTTACTGTGGTTATGTTGATATAAATCAACACCATAAGGGCCTAGAACAATTGTTTTTCCACCTGTTAGTAATAGATGTAGCAATTTGATTATTTTTCTTGACACTTGGAGGATGACTATTTTGATTTCACTCATTAATGAAGGGATATAAGTAAACTGTACTTCTTTCTAGTGAAACATCTCTTAACTACTGCATCCTTCAGCAAGTACAACACTCTCCTATGTATACATATTATTCTGGTAACAGAAGGAATTGAATGCAGGAACAATTTCTCTTTGTAAAGGATTAGTTTTTGCCTTTTATTCTGATCACCATTTTCAACTGCTTATCTAAACCGTCATTACAAAAATTATCTTAGATGTAAAGACTGCATTAAAAGTATTTGGTCACTAAGAAGGGGCCAAAATAATCACTCAGGGACACCCTTTGTCACTTAAAAAGGGCATAACATTTATGCCAAAATCAGGCAGCAGTTCTTCCATAGGTGGACAGTCACAAACACAAATGTTTCAGTTTGTAGGGGAAGGTTTGACTGGAGAGGGAGAGAGACATAGAAGAATAAGAAGCAGGTATTATTAAACTGCAGGTCAGCAAGTTTACAGAACTCTGCCTTATAAGTAAAATGTTATTTTCTGGATCACAAAAAATATAGACAAAATTTGACTCAAGGAAGTCTGACTTTGGAAAGTGACATTTATGCAGCTGACAAGACTGACTAGCAGTGACCTTGCTGCTGCTTAGAGGAGACACATTCACTCCCCTGTACAATGCTTCAGCAGCTATTCTGGTGCAGCAGATACAAAGTCTGCACGCATTTCACTTGTCTGTCTCCTATGTCCCATCCCATGCTTCCTGTAGTTATTCATCATCACTTTCAGTTAATTGTGTTGGATCTGCTTCACCATCAAGGTCATTAACACTAAAATTCTACTGTCGAGGGAGAGGGTGGTTTGGAAGGTAGGCAGCACAAGAGAAAAACTAGCTCTTAGGATTTTAAAGAAGAAATGTGATATAGATCACATATGAGAGCCACTATGTCCATGTATCGGGTTACTGATTTTTTTTTTATTTTTTTAATTTATAACCGCAGCTAGTGCCATCATATATGAATCACTGTATTTAAAGTATTTGCTCTCTGGGGTGTACTGAAATGTTCCACAGAAAGCATCCCTCTTATGGCTGCAAAAGTGAAACAGGAGATGAAGGTACTCTTGCTGCCCAGGGCTCTGTGAAATGGGTGAAATTTCTTTTACCTCCATCTCAAGGAAAATCCTTTAATGACTTCAGTGTCTTCGTTAATATCTTAATGCTCTCTTGTCTATTCTACTCCTGATTTTCTCCAGCAATATGAGGGAATGCTTCTGCCCCTGGGGACCATATTAGTTGCATAAGAGCTGTGATTCTCTGCTACATTATTTCACCTTGGAGAAATCTCACATTTGTCCTGATTTTTATCTACACATCTATTTCGTTCTTATGGATGTATCCCCGACCTCTTCCATTCATTTTGTTTGACAAAGGACTATAGTAAAACAGAGGCATTGAATAATATAAATTGCATTTCTGCACTATCAGGATCAGAATTTTATGTCATGTGACAAATAAGATACTTGTTCTCTGTTCTTGTCGTTTAAGGCCTGAATAAAGTAGGATCTGAACAAGTAAAAACCACTAACAATATTCATTAACAGTCTTCAGTGAACACAGTGACTAATTTGCAAGATTTTTCCATTCTGTAGAATGGAAAGAAATTACAATGTGTCACTAGTGGTATGTTGATAATAACTGAGCACGGAACTCTGCCAAAAGCATTGAAATATCTTTAGACTGAAGTTTTCTACACTCAACCAAGTTAGGAGGGAGAGTGCTGGAATATAAAACTCCTTTAATTGATTATTTCCATTCTCAGAGGCAAGAATGGGGCCAGCATCTCTCAGTTAAAAAACTTGGAAAAAAAAATATCCACCCCTGGCAATGCTTACACTTTGTCCTTGACCTTAGTATTTGTGATAATACCACAAAGGTCGTGGCCACTTTAAATCATGCATGCCAAAAATTTCAGAGTGTGGAAGTCCATGGATTTCCTCCCCCAGGAAACATTTAATAGTTACCTGACACTTGGTCTACTCTGGTTCATTGCAAAGCAAATGCAGTCTCTTCAAAAAGTAATTTTATGAGTCCCTGGGGAAAATGCATCTCTGATAGCCATGCTAGTGCAGTAGCCAGAAAGCAGCTAACTCCATCCAAGAAAGGGATCAGGTTATCCTAACCCTCTATTTAATTTGGAGATGGAATTTTAACAAGTGCTCCTGGGAGCTCCCTCCAGCACAACAATGAACAAGAAAGATTGCCAAGGCAGACCAGTGTATAAACACTCAGGCTCAGAACAAAGCACAGACTGTTATGCAAACCACACAGAAAGGGCAAAAGTAGATTATTAAAAATCAATTTCTCCCTGGGGTCCCCTAACTTCCACCCAGATACTTCTTCCAAAGTATTTCTAGGTCACTGGGAAACTGTCTGATGCTGAACATGAGATACAATTAGAACAACTTTCCACTGCCACTACCAAAGGAGTTGCTGACTATTCTGGTGTTATAGATGTCAGCTGCTACAATTTTATATAGAAAAGTCCATCAAAGAGCACATGGCTGCATGTTTAGTGGGTTGTATGCATTTACTACTCTAGTCCAACTAAACTTCCCTCAAATTACAACCTGAGTTTGAAACTAGAGGGTTTCTGAATTAATTACAGCTGGAAAAGCTGCAGCATTGAAAGAGAAGGGATCACAGAAACAATGAGATATCTTTCCTCTAACCCTGAAGCCCTGCATTTTTGCTTGTGGCATATGGCAACAGAGAATCACAGCCTGAAGGTTGTTTCCAAAATCTATGCATCCAGAACTACCATCTAACTCCACAAGCTATTACCCTAAATGTCAGAGACAGCTCAGCCCATGAAACCTGCTCAGGCATTGGCTTCTCCTCTGGGTACAGGTAAATCAGGGTGGGTTTATGGTATGGGCTAGAAAAGAGACAAGGTATCTGACTTAATGCTCCCATTTCAGCTGGCATCTCTATAGCTAAGTATGAGAGAACTGTACCTGTTTTGGCATGATCCCTGGGATACTGTCCTTGTTGTGTTCAGGGATGTAGAGTAATTTCAGGTGTTCATCACCAGAAAGAGCTTGTAAGATGGCAGTCACCCTCCTGGCAAGTTCTTCCTCTGTATTGATTCTTTTATAATTGTCTTTGTTGATGTTCTTTGTAAGATTGGATGCTATAACAGTCCCAACGTCCACAAAGGCATAATTATCTGCCACAAGCTTGCCTACAGTTTGCAGTATCTGTGGCACCTGGGCACGCAGGTTGGCAATGTGCTGAGCTACAGCCATGGCTTCACTGGCCTGGATGGTGATGTGTGGCTCCACCCCAGACACACTCCATACTTTTCCAGTGACTGGGCTGAGCACCACTTGGCTGGGGATGGAGGCATATAGAGAGCTGTTACCAACACGATAAATGCCCACTGAGAGGGCTCCACCGACTGTGGGCTCACCAATAACTGTGGCCCGGTGTAGATCCTTCATAGACCGCGTGAAAGCTTCAGCTGCTGAGCCACTCATGTGGCTTGTCAGGATGTAGATGTCCTTGAGGGAGCCGTATCTCTTGCCAGTGACTTGGGGGAGAGTCCACACCTCTGTGCTGTGGGAGGTACTACGGTCAAAGACAGTGTAGAGGTGTTTTCGAGGCTCAGGCTCAAAGAAGTAGGAACAAAGTATTGGGATGGCAGTGGAGTAACCACCTGTGTTGTACCTCATGTCAATGATCATGGCATCTGTGTCCACCAGCTTGTTCCATACCATCTGCAACAACTGTGGCCCAATGGCCTTCACTGTTTCTGCCTCAGCCATCATATCAAAGCGAAGGTAGCCCAGGTTCCCTGGCAATACCTCAATTTTGAAGAGTGCCTCAATGATGTAGCTTAGCTCTTCAGGGCTGGGAATCACATTGGGAAGCTGCTCTTCTGGAGTTGGTTCCATGTGGCTGTGGAAAACGTGAAGCCGATGGTCTCCAGAAGCCTCCTGCAAGTCACTGGTGAGCTGGGAAGCCAAAGTCTCAGGGTCTATAGCTGATCTATAACCTCCTTGGGCCCGCTTGGTGCTGAGCAGAGCACTGGCCTTACCAGCCACTTCTGGGATGGCATAGTGAGCCTCTAGGAGTTGCCCTGTACCCTCCAGAAGTACTCCCATGTTCTTGTGGAAGGCTAGCACTTCTTCAGCCTTCTCCAGTGCATCCTCAGCCAACACTATGGCATCAGGAACAACTCCTCCACCCATCCAGCTTTCACCATGGTTGTCAATGAAGGTGATAACAGGAACTGTGATAGTCAGGCCACGGGTTATTCCTGGCCCAGGCTGCAGCAGAGGGAAGGTACGGGTGTGTGAGAGGCTTCCTGCTGTGATCTCACCGATCAGTGTGGCACGGCCCAGGGACTGCATGAGGTAAGCAAACTCCTCAGCAGCTGTAGCAGTGTGGTGGCTGGTGAGCAGGTAGATGCCACGCTTAGCCCCATAGGACTGGCCCAGCAATTCTGCCTGGCTGTTGTGCTCCTGTGTATGGTTGGCACATCTGTCATAAGTTGTGAAGAGATGGATGGGACCAGCAGCAGGGTCTTGAAAATAGGAAAGCAGCACAGGCACAGCAGAGGAGGAAGGGCCTCCAGGGTTGTAACGTAGGTCCATGATCAAGTTCTCTGTATTTTGAAGAGGCTCCCACACTTTGCGTACAATGTAAGGCCCCAGCTTCACGAGCACAGAGGCATCTGCAAACTCATCAAAGCGCATGTAGCCAACATTGCCTGGCAACACTGACACCTTGAAGACAGTATCCACCAAGGCATGCAGCAGCTCCTCATTGTCGGGTAAGTCAGCTGCCATTCCAACTGACTTCTCAGCTGGGGGATCAGCAGCTTCACCTGGCATCATTACTCGGACCATCAGGCGGGGGTCTTCAGATAAGGCCTGCAACTCAGTGTTGAGTTTGGTGGCCAAGTCCTCGGATGACTGCACAGAAGAGAAGTCAGAGGTGGCAAGGTGCCTCAGTAGCACAGGCACTCTCTCCACTAAGCTGTAATAGTCCTTTAATATGTTTTTGAGGTGGCTAATGGTGCCAGGCACTGCACTGCGCACTGCCAGGATGTCCAAGGATTTCTGCAAGGCTTGGTCTGCCTCAGTAGCCACACACGGCATTACCCCACTCACTTCCCAGCTCTGTCCACCCCCACTCAAGGGGCTCACAGATCGTGACACAGGAACCATCATATAGAAATTGGAAGGACCAATACGCAGCTTCTGGATGTCCAGTGAACCCCCAGCTGTCTTCTCTCCAACAGTGATAGCTCTGTTCATGTGCTTGAGGATGTAAGCCACATCTTCAGCCACTCCTGTGGTGTGTTGGCTGATCAGAACAATGACATCCTTGTCTTTGCCATACCTCTCTCCCAACACCTTTGGCAGTGTCCATATCTCTGTGGTGGTGTTGGAGGGACGATTGTATACAGTCTCAATATGCAGCCTCTTGCCTTGTTCATGCAAGTATGAGATGATGAAGGGGAGGCCAGAAATCTGTCCCCCAGTGCTGTGACGAAGATCTATCACCAGGGCAGATGTCTCTATCAGTGTCTTCCAGACCTTGTCCACCAGAAAAGCTCCAACTTTCTGCACAGCTTCCTCTCCTATGATATAATCAATCCTCAGGTAGCCAACATTGCCCTCCAGCTTGTCATACATGATCACATGCTCAATAAGACTCAGAAGTTGCTCACGGGTAGGGGAACCCTCTGCTTCTTGTTTGGGAGCTGCATGGGGTAATGGCTCATAGGAAATCACCAGTCTTGGGTCATTCAGAGCACCTTGCACTCCAGCTGTCAAGACGCTGGCCAGCATTTTTGGATCTGAGATGTCCAGGATCTCTCCGCTCTTGATTGCTTGTTCAATGGCTTCTTGCATTCCCACTAGGTTTTCAGGATAGCAGTAATTGTCCAGAAGGACTTTAGCCATGTCCAGCACTAGAGTCGGCTGAAAGATTTCCTCAGCAGGTATGCTGCACATGATCAGTGCTGAAAACAGCAAGAAATGTGTCCTGATCATTTTGCCTTTGTATGGAATAGAGAAGAAGTCAGATGCTCTTATCGATCACGATGAACATAGCTCTCCAATGACTCTGAACTGCACTGAAATCCCTGTGTTGAATCCAGGTGCACTGAACAGATCTTTTATCTGCATTAAACCTTTAATCTCATTAAAATAGAGTGCATCATCCAAAGTGCACCAATAGATGAAGTTCAGCTCC
Source organism: Trochalopteron elliotii (assembly GCA_024734555.1). NCBI lineage: Eukaryota > Metazoa > Chordata > Aves > Passeriformes > Leiothrichidae > Trochalopteron > Trochalopteron elliotii. Next base: position 4,028,581 of record JANPWX010000328.1, on the reverse strand, counting down.
TTACTACTTCACAGGCCTCTTATGAAACAGTAATAAACTTCAATCATCAAGGAAGATCTTTGTAGCAGTTAATTGTTTCCAAAAGGTAATGCATTGCCTGTTGCAAACTGGTCATGGCTTATCCTGAAAGTGGATTGCTTAAATGCAATACTGATTTTAACCACAGTTAGAACAGCAATCATCCTGCCTTTTACCATTATTTATAAAGTGCTTATATGAGGAGATTCTTCAGTGACTAAGTTGTATCAATATTTAATATTCTTTCAAAAGTTGTTGACAATACATTGTCTTTGGTGTTTTTTAGTCTGAGCTGCAAAGGACTGTTCTTGCATTCCATGACTAAGAGCTCCAAACAAGGAACTCCAGACATTTAGCACAGCTCATAAAATCCAAGGTAATGACAGCCTTTTAATTTCTGTGCTGAGAATTGCCAGCATTTTAAACAGGAGTTTGAAACACATTTGCCTCAACATAATACAGCTAAATCTGAGATGACTTTAATCTTCACAATTTGCACTCAATTAGGATTTACTTGTAATACTGTTGGGTAACATATGGTCATGTCTGATGACAGCTCCCAGCCAATAGACTTCAGGCTCAACATACCAAAATAGAATGTGAGGGGGTTGTTTTCTTCTGCTCACAATGTATTTGAGACCCTATTGTATTAAGAGTTTGAAAGAGGATCAGAATATATGGACTGCAGGCTGTACTCACTCTGAGCTCCAGTATGACATGCCAAAGATATACAAGAACAGACTCCTGGCTTCAAGTTTGAAATGAATTGCTACCCCATCCCCTCTGTTTGCTGGAGGCAGCCACAAGAATAGACTCTGAAATCTGGGAAGAGCATGTTTTTCCACTCCTGTAAAAAGGTTGCTGCATGTGCAGGGGAGAGTCTAAAGATGGTCTAAGTCTGTCTGGTTGCACTCTGTTGGTGTCATGTGTGAGTGTCCTGAATGAAGCCTGCCACTCATCACTTTCAATTTACTCTGCAAAGGGTGTCACAGGTGTTATATACAGGATGCTAACGGTCACCTCAGCTTACTCAGAATGTAACACAGATGAATTTCCATGAAGACAATAGACAGAAAGGAGACAAGAACAGACAGCATCTGAGTATTTTTAATCAGCGTGCCAAATACCAGCTGTACCTTCCATACCTAAATGAGATCTATCTATCTATACTAAACTCTTTACAAGACAATATTTTCTGCAGCATTTAAGGAAGTATTTCCACAGTTGAACAATATTCTTCTCCAGTGATGCCTTATCTAGAGGTTAAGCATCACAAAATGGCACTTTCCTGCCCTGTGATTGTTATAATAATAAGATTAGGAAAAAAACTTTTCTCTATTTTCCTGACATTTACTTTGCCTTTTATCATGGTCTATAAAGATTTTCATATCAGAAGTGCTGGAAACTGTAGCTGAGCTTCTTATGAAGCAAAGATACTGAGAAATATATATGGGATTGATGGATTAGATTAGATAAGGCAAAACCCCACAGGTCAATTTGTTTCCCAAGTTATGCACATTAATTCTCATGTACTTTATCATTGCCACATACAAACAAAATCAGATTCACAATGTAAATGTAAAAGTAATGATTTTTTCCAACACACACAATTTAAAATGCTAGGACAGTGGAAAAAACTATTTTTCCTTACTGGATCTGATCAGTAACCTATTTTTATTGAAATTCATTATGAATATTCAGTATGTATTTCTGAATCCAATATGACATGTAACATTCACTGCTACCCTGGTAACTCTTTATAGATGGCATTAGAAGGTACGAATCCTTTCTGTGTGGTGTGAATTCAGTAAGATTTGGAGAATGACTATTTGCTTACTCATTTTGAGGCACATATAGCTTAAATTTTTATCAAATATGTTGTTTAATGCAAGTCTGCTCATTGAACTCTGAATAACCAGATCCAAAATATAACTCTACCATCTATTCTAATTTATAATATAACTCAAGCCAAATTCTTATTTTGATTTGAGTTTTGAGCAGACCTAAATAGCTAAGGCCTAGTTTTAGGTTTTATAACTCATAAAACTTTATGATCCTTTAAAATCTGTCCACAAGTATTTCATTTTCTGACTTCCTGTGGGTATGAACTTCCCACATACTCTGAAAAGAGGTATTTTTTAATCTGTCTGCATTACTCAGATCACATGCTAAAAATCTTCCATAGGCACAAGATTAAATGTTTTTCTGTATATTATTTACTTTCTATATTCTGCTCCAGTATTCCCCAGTTCTCACGTGCAGCTGATCCCACCGTTTCCTCTACAGACTCATGTAGATATTTGGTCACGGACAAGACGCAGTAGCAGGAGGCTCATCTGAAGGTGGCAGCAAGAGCACCTTTTTCACTGGCTAAAATGCCAACAGGATAAAGGTGAAAGTTGGAATAAACTACTTTTGGTTTTTAGTAAAGCCTTCTAATACAGCCATATTTTAAATTACATGTATGAATTAGAATTAATTTAAAGGTGATAGCTGGCTTCCAAATACTGAGAGGCAGAGTTTATTAGCTCAAGCACAGGACTATGCTAATGAAATATTTAATGCTCCAGGACTTCAATAAGTATTTCTAGACAAACCTCCACTGAATTTATAGCTGTACAAGTCTGGGTCAGTACTACTTCATAGCTGTCTGTGACAGGCATGACTGGATTCATAGGTATGGTCTAAGACTGTCTATTCTGTTCTGTTCTTGTAGTGTTTGGTACAAAGGAAACCTTGTTCCTGAGTAGGCTTTCTAGGCCCCTGAGAAATAAAAAGAATTAATAATATCACCCTTAGATTCCTTTCTAATTCCCATGCCAAAAGAAGTAATGGTAGATTTTTGTCCCAGGGTTTTTCAGTTCTTATGCCATACAAACCTGTATAGTTTAAAATTAAAGTTGGATGTTTTCTTTTGCATTATTTTAATATTGAAATATTTCCATTTTATGAAAATGGAAATAGTATTCGAAGTTGCTTAATGATTACATTTGTAATAAGAAATCCTTAAATCCTTAAATCCTTGGTGTTAGATTTTGATTTTCTCTTTTCTGGTGTTAGATTTTCGGTTTTCACCGAAAGCACTGATGGCTGAGGGCAGGCCAAGGATGGCTCTGAGGCGGCCGGCGCGGTGTGGGGCAGGTGCAGAGTGTCCCACCTGGGAGAAGGAGAGCAGGGCTCCAAGCCCCCCAGGGACTGCAGAGCCACCTGCCCTGTTTCTGACCGCTGAACACACAGAAAATGGTATGCTGGGGAGTTAACACGGGAGAAGGGATGTGGTTGTCACAGGCAGTGTCTCGTTGGGTGTTCAGATCAGCCAGACAGGATGTGGAGCAGTCCCACAGTCCGAGGACAGGGTCTTGCCTCACTTACCATGTGACAAAAGACATTGCTCACTTACTGTGTTGGCTTTGCCAGCTTAGTATGTGTTTCTACCTATACCTTGCAACTCTTTGCAGTAACAAACCAAGTAATTGCTGCCTGTGGGGAGTTACAGCAAGGTACTGATGTTCCGGGAGTTCGCAGCGTGTGGCAATGGGGACCTCCATGGTGCATGGCCACACACCTGTGTGCATTACCTGTGTGGTAAAGGCCAGGCTCCAAGGAGGCTGAAATCACCTGTGCTGGGAGCAGCATTAACCATGTAAGGCATAGCTGTGTCTGAAATGATGGGTTTCCTTGAGAGGCCATCTAAAACACTTTATTCTGAACATCAAGAATTGTTAATTTAGCTTAACATTTCTGTATTGACAGGATCTTTACAGTATAAAGGCATCTGAGCAGATACTAGCCAAACACCTCCAGAGGCTATTGCCTCTTCAACTGTAGAAAAGAATAGTGAAAATGGAGACATTTTTGGTTTTAGTGACTGCTGTTTCTTTATTGTTAAGTTGCATCCGCTGCTCTTTTGTGTTGGGTCATGGCATGGAGGAGTGGGTGAGATCAGAGGACATTGTGTCTGCTGTGTACACGAACAAGGTGGGAAGCTATGTAAAAATAGCACCAGCTATATCTTCTGACCAGCCTCCACCAGCTTACCATGTTTATCTATTCAGACTGAAGTGCTGTAGGTTAGCCTTAAAATCGGCTGTGGAGTCAGCTGGTGAGTCTGATGTTATAGGACTGTTACATAGATCGGTAACAGGCCTGAGAAGGAGGACATACATCAGCCTTGTGTTTATGTTAAACAAATAAGTTTTAGTTTTAACTGTGCATCTGCTGAACACTGCACAAGCCCCTACCTGCTCCCCAGTAACAGCAAGCTGCTGGTCAACATTCGTGGTCCAGTGATGAGAGAGGGGTTTCTCAGTGTCCAGTGGGTCCCAGCTTGAAGCAGGAGCAAGATGCTTACCTGTTCTTCACTGCCTGTTGACTCTGTAGAACAATAATGACCACCTGGCCGACTTGTTGCATCCCAAAGCATTTGAAACCTGAGAGATCTCAAACAATTATTTAAAATTAAATGTGCAAAACATAAATCAAGCTGCTAAATGTAAAGCCAAACATCAATTTGACATGCACTTCAGCCATGCTGAAGGTAGCAGCAGCTGTTGTCACTACTGGTTTCTCATTTCTTCTTGACCCTGTTCATTACCCTATGGAAAGATTCATGTTTCATATCACTACCATGCCAACCAGAATGTTAAGCCAATGGGCATATGATCGTTAAAGCTGTCTGGAAGCTCAATTGATTTTTCCACTGAAATATAAAAACAACTTCTAATCCAGTTTTGTGATGGGATCTGTAGGTCTTCTCTGGAATTTTGATAGCATAGCTAGGAGCTGAGGTTTTGAGCCAAAATACGGTTTGGGCTATTTTTTTTTTTCCAGCCAAATAAAGGAAATAAAGATCAATGTTTGACTTCAGAATGTAACCTTCCCCCACCACGCCCCTCCTGATTATTGAGAATTTCTCTCTGTGAAGGTTTTTCCCCTTCCCCATTTTTTCATTTAATTATGGACAAAGTCCTGTATTCAGTAAAGTCAAAATGTAACTAAGACCTTGTGTTTAGATGACTGGAGGGCACTTAGCTACAATTACATTGACACGAGGGTGAATAAGTCTTCTAATGTGATTACACCAAGGGCATGTTTGGTTGTTTCTGTCACTTAAGACAAGTTTTTCAAAATGTCAGGAGCTTAGGAGAGAGGAACAAAACAGGGAGGAATACAGGCGGCTCTGGTAGGAGGAAGACATAAGGATGACTGTAGGATGACAGAAGCCAGTGGTAAAATGATTACTGCTGTGGGAAACTTAAGAGGTTGATGGCATGCAGCTAGGGATGTATAGAATTTACATGGACCCAGATCTCAGAGCTGATCCAAATGCAGACCAGTCCTAAAGAAAAAGACTATAAATCAGTTCAAGAATTCTAGTGAATCGTGCTTTGTGCTCATGCTTTGTGATCTAACCAGCAGTTCTTGATGGAATTACTACTGCCCTGCTCCCACTCACCTGCTGTTTGCTCTGTATTAGGTTAACAATAGTAAATAAACTGTGTATTGGATTTCAAGCTGACCTGTTCATGTCAAATGAATTCGTCTTGCCCACAGGCTGTCCTAATTCAAAACATATGTTATTGATTTAAATTCTGTTGCTTCCATATATTAGGGTACTGTTTAGATTTTTGCGTCATCAATATTCTTCATATTTTTGAACCAATGCATAGTTTGTTAAGGTTTTTGCTCAAAACATTTCCTAGGTAGAGGTGTGTAAGTGGTGAAGGAGTAGAAGTGACGCACACTATGGTGATGTTTTACAGCACTTACACCTGTCACCTGCAATCAACTGAAGACAATTTGTCCTTTTACAGGCAAAATCTCCATTACCATCAAAGGAAGTTTAATTGCAGGAAAGATGGGATCCTTGTTTAGTGAAAATACAACTAAAGTCAGAAGAATGATAGTATGATAGTATATTTCTCATAGAGCAATGTAATAGGACACAGAAGTTTTCCATTTTCCCCAGACTTCTAAGGAATGAAAGAATTTTTTAGGTAAAATAGAGTTTCTCCTAAGAAGAAATTTTAAAAAAATCAGAACCTCATGCTAGACTCTGAACAACAAATTTAGGCCCCTGTATAAGCAGCTTGGACTTCTCAAAAGTGCTGAGCTCTGCCAACCCCCACTGCTCTTAGGATACAGCTCCTAAGGCTGAACATCATTTGACTGCATGTTCTTGCAAAGAAATACTAAGAATATGCAGTAGGTCAAAGTGGCTCCTTATCTTTGTGCGGCGATAAGGGCTGCTGCTCCTCCTAGGAAACAGTGTCTTAGAAGCGGAAGGCTGCACTTCTTATCATTCAAGTATGTGCCATAAAGGGGTAAAAATAGGGTCATTGAGGATAAGAAAGCTGAAACTAAGGCACCTGCTACCCACAGAAGGAAACTTGGGAATGAAATAAGTGAGAGTCTCTTCTGTTTTGAATACTGCAAATCTTCACTTACAGGAACAAATAATTTGCCTGTAAAAGCCTCTGAGATTACTGATATGAGACAAGGCTTCCTGGATTTAGATTCCTGACTTTATCATGCAGACAGCATTTCATTTACTGAGTTTTACTGAAGCTGAAAATGTCAGAGTTGACTGGGAGAATTAGATTTCAAGAGCTGTTAAACATTTGCAGGACATCCTAAACCCCCATTGAAAATCCTCTAGTTTGTGACCTAAATACAGTCGATTAAACAGAAACTTTGAAATAAGGCATTGATATTGTATCACCGTCACCAGATAATGCATAGTTCATTCAATCTCACAATATTTTAATCCAGTATTCACTTTGCCATGATATATAATGCAGGCTATTTACAATGTTTGCCATTCTTTAAATGCCAATTTTCCCTTAAAACAAGCAGCAACAACAACCAGCCCCATACCCTGCTCCAAACTTGGTTTGCAATGGTCTTCATTTGCATCACTATTGTACAGATTTACACAAGACAGAAAAAGGGGATGCTCCTATTCCTAGAGATTCTGCCTTGTATACTACCTGCAGCCACATTCTGCCACTTTCATCCCTTCATAGTTATATATCAAAGTGGGCACACCAGCATCATCCTTATAAAGAATGGAGATTGAATCCAGTTTGGTTGGAACACAACAGGCCTTGGAGGCTTTTTTGGGGTTTTGGAGATGCACCAGAGTTTGGACAATAGCATGTTTAGTTGGGGTGACATTATCTGTCAGAGGGAAGAAGCAACCTCCTTTACACTCAAAAGCCTCATAATCTTTTGGTGCAATAATCCAGGAATCCCAGCCAATCTCTTCAAAGTTCACATGGAGGGAAGTTCTCCTACAGTGGTTGCCTCCAACGCTTCTCTTGCTTCTGGAGGAATGTGGGTGGGATCCAGTGATGGCCTTTTCCTCTCCCTGCTGTTCCTCTTCAGATGAAGTGTTGTTTTTCCCTAGTTTCTTGAGCACACTTTCTTGTTCATGGACAATCATCTCACGAAGCTCCACTTTGGTCTCTTTTGTCCCATTGCTGCGGTCATTGGAGAACACTATTAACAGGGGCAGATTTTTAGTGTCAGGGCTAACACTGACATCCAGCTTCCCACAAGTAAAACCACTCAGAGCTTTAGTCTCTATAACAACCTCTAGCTTATTTTTAGTCTCCAGTTTGTCTGCCCTGACCCATCTTTTCACAGCGCTGGACACTTCAAACATCTTCCAACCACATTCCTGGATATTGTGGGAGACAAGGGAAGATTTGGTACTTTCTGGGTGTTCCCAGTGGCCATCATCTAGAACATCATAAATTACCATGTTGCCTTCCAGCCTAGAGAGAGACCCAACTTCCCTGTGACAGGAGATATAAATTCTCAGTTCAGCTCTGGTGATTTCCTCATATTGTGGAATAGAGATGTTGAAGAACAAAATGTGTTTCTTAAATGGATTTTCTTCTGGTGAATCTAAAGAAACAACATCTGCAATAGGAAATACAAACATCTGGTTACAGTGCTTCTGAGTGTCCAAGTAACTTGATTTTAAAAGACTCGGGATATATTTTGGGGATAAAATAAGAGAATGGTAGCACAGCATTAAAAAAAAATCCTGGTTTCTGGCCAAGTTTCAAGAGTGGAGAGTGAAAAGAGGAAATGGAAGTCTCTGATGTTGGTAGTATTTTACTGTGATTACATAGCCAGGTGAGTGTGTGGAGGGAAGCATAAAGAGGCTGCCTAGAACAAGGTATGGATGATGCTGGGCAGTATGAAGTACATAAATAAGGCATGTGTAGAGTTTTCAGGTTTAAGAATTTGCTAAAGATACTGTTACACAAAGAATTTGTAAAAAAACCCAATGATTTACTACTCTAATAATCATGCATGGGATGAGCTGCTCTAATATACATAAGAAGTGTGTTTAAGAACTAGCTGTGCTGAGGCTTTTTTTGTTGTCTTCAGATAAGTCTGAAAGCAGCTTAGACTGAGAGTTTTGTGAAATGGAAAAGTTTTTAAAATCCTGAATTGAAGCTCCAATGTCAATCTGAGCTGGGACTTGGTGATAAACAGCCTTTCATGCCCAGGTCTCAGACTGTTCTGTGAGTTTGTGTGGATTTGTTCACATTTGTTTGCTGTCTCCAACAGTACCAGCAGTTGCAGTACCAGCAACTCTGCCTTGGGAGGGGCAGTTATTTGGCTGGAAGATCAGATTGGTAGTGTTTAAAAGTCATCCCTGATGTCTATTTAATGTAAACTAACTGCTTAATCATGACAGGGTTTTAGGCCAATTTTAATTGGCTGTTGCTGCCATTTTTTCAGATCATTTATCCTCTAAAGTAGTCAGAGGGGAGAGTGAGATATGGAAACTATAATCTAGGTCCTATTGTTGAGATTTCTTTCCATTTCAGGACTAGGGACACTAATTTGGGAATTTGGAGTTCTCTGTAGTGCTGTTACTTGTGTACGTCTATTTTTCAAATTAACAGAAACTTCATTTCTCCCTGTTTCATTTTTATAACAAGGATTGCACTTATTTCTAACTTTTTACTGCCTGATGGATCTTTTAAAAGTCTATTTAATGTTGCATAGACAGGGATCTTGAATTTTTTCTGTTGATATAAGCATCACTAACCATTTCCATATAAATCTTTGTCTAACCCTGAATTTTGGAGGAGCAGTGCTGTTCCTTGCTTGGATCCAATGACAAATTTCTCAGTTGGTTGCTGTAGTTTTTAAATATGCACAGAGCCCACCAGAAAGAAAAGCTGTCTAGCATCAGTCTCAATTATAGGTGATCAAAACTTTACATGCTAACATAAAAACTCAGTTCCAAATACCTAGGATTGAGACACATGCTTCATATATACCTTGTTATTTGGTGCATCATCTTAGTTCAAGCATTTGAGAAGAGAATATTGTACAGTGAAAATATCAAAGAAGAAAACTAAACGTAACTGCATTTTTTAAAGGGTGAAAGAAACCACAGAGTGAGAATACAATCCAAAATATTAATGTTTAATTTCTAAAGAATCAGTGGAAGTTAGGATCTCAGTTTCTTCTGAATTTCAAAAGAATCTGACCATTCACTATTCATGTACTTCCTTAAAAATTGTAGTCCACATATTGAGGACTTTTCCTACCTTCTGTACTGAAGCTCCTTACAATATTGGATGCAGGGATGGAGGACTTGTCTGCAGCATATCTGTTGTATAAATCAATCATGAACTGCGGTGGTTCTTCTTTGGTCTTCACTTGTGAGGGGACTCTTGACAAATTCAAACTCCTTAGTAAATCCATCTTCATATTCTCCAAGAAAGATTTAAAGTTGAAATGGGTCTCATCTTCTACTTGCCCAGGATCATGAAAGTGTGCATCAGACTTTCCCATAGTTGATAGCCTGTCCCAGTCTTCCAAAGGCTTGCCTCTTGTCAAACAAGCAATGATGTTGAAAACAGACAGTGCAGTTAATACTCCAAAACAACACATTTCTTCTGCATTTACTTCTGGTGGAGAGACAAGAGGACAAGGGTACTTTAGCTGATTGCCAGTCTTGTTTCAATACAGACAGAGGAAAGAAGATGTAAGGCAAACAACTGGAATGCCCTTTGCAAATCACTTTCTTGTGTTCTTTTTGCAGTCTGCTTCAAACCCCAGCCTCTTGTCAGTTGTCAAGCAGATTGGTCATACACTTGTCCTTATCAGAGTCATTGATGCCACGCTTCAGCTTCTGTTATCTAGTAAAGCTCTTAGTTAATGAAGATTCTGTAAACATCTGACAAACACATGTGGCTGGTAGGAAGGACATTGTATATTGTAAAGAATCCACATTTCACTTTAGGGTCATCTTTGCTTAATTACATTCTTCTATCATTTCCTTGCCAACACAGAGAGAAGCTTTCTTAGGGACGCAGAAGTTTACACTGTTTTCAGCAAAACTAGAAAATACAGATCTAGAAGAAAATCACTCTTTTATCTACTAGCAAATAACATCTCACAAACTTTTTCTACAATCCCTTCACATACAATCAGAAAATGCCCATTAGTTTGATGGAGACCTGCGATTCTGCAAGACGTGATCTCATGACATTACAAACAACCTTAAAACTTCTTTTCATTTATCAGCCAGGGGCTATTGTTTGTACACAGTGAAATATCTGTTTTGTGTCAAGTTTGCTTCATGCTGTTTGTAGGCTTGTCCATTTTCAGTTTGACTCCTTTGGTGTATGGGAATTTAGGCTTGTTTTTATAGTATCTTATGTAATATATTTAATAGATTCATGATGGTCAATCCAGTCCAAGGACAACCAGTCATTTTTTCAGCAACTTCAAAATGAAGGCAGAACTAGGCCTTCCAAGGCCACATGGAAAGTAAAAAGTCCTTTTGAAGATACAGAAGATTATCTCTGAAGATACTGTGTGCATGAGAAAAACAGGCCAAGGCAAATGAATTTCTCATGATACAGAAGAAAAACCAGGTTTATTTATCTTAATTAATGTATTATTATTTAATCTAATTATATATAATTGCTTTTTCTGTACTATTAATGCATGATTTTTTTGACGAACAACTCAATTCATACTGTAAACGTGACAAAAATCTGAAGAATATTATGAGCTTTTACATTAATAAAAATCTCATTGCAAACATATGGTAAAGATTTTGCCTTTTTTGTCCATTCCTCTTGGTTTTTAGCAGTGGATACACAGCATTTAAAGTGATCAGAGACTTCTGCAGTGCTTGCTTATTGTTTGTTCAAGTGATAACTTGGATCCAAGACCCTGGTTAATTATATTCCTATGACATAAAGTCAAAAAGGATTGCTTGACATTGATCCTGGTCTCCTGTATAGCAAGACATATTTACTCAGGGCCTTTGTGTTTCCTACCTACATGCAGGGTCCAATTGCTTGTGTTTGGCTAAACATAACTTTTTAAGTGCCAGCAGACTATATCTGAACATCTCAAAGAATCAAAAATTTCTTCAGTTTTTGTAGCTAAAAGATTATCACTTACAGCTAAAAACCCTTAATGCCACATTCCTTATTTCACTGTACCTGACTTCACCTTCTAGACAGGAATTCTTGTAACTTTCTGACTAGTTTAAGGGATCCTGTAACACTGACATTTTGTCCCTATCAAAGTGTAATCAAGTTACTTCTCAGTTTTCTTTCTGATAAACAGATTGCTCCTTTTAGTAACAAAGGACATTTTTCTCCTGTTTTGGTTTCTTTCTTTTTGTGTCTCTTTCAGAATCTGAATGTCTTCTTGAAAAGGTGAACCCTAGGGCTATACATAGTTTTCTAGTGGCAGTGCACCAGTGCCACATGCACATTTTCTTTGTGTGGTTCACTGCTCCAGTGTGTATCTTTCCAAAGCTTTCACTGGCTACTATTACATAGCATCATGTTGGATGCTCAAACTGCATCACAAATCCATGACAGCCACAAAATTTTTGTGAAGTTATGACTTTCAAGGGCACAGTCAAGGATGTACTCAGTAGGAGCAGCCTCCATTCCTTGTGCCTAGGTACCTGAAGTTCTGTATCTGTCTACTTTAAAATTAATTTTAATTACATAAAGTGCAGCTAGATCAAACAATCTATATTAATACCTCTCTCCTCCTGCAAATGCTGTGGGGGTTGCTATATACAGATTCTAAGTTCATATATAAAGGTGTCAAATACTGTCAGGCCAAGTGTCAGCTTTACAGAAACTTTACAATGAACAGTTTAACTCAGTGGAAATTCCTTTTGAAAGCTGTTCTTTGAGGTTTGGCAGTGAGACAGATTCTAATTAACGTGAATATACAAACACATTAATATTGGCCAGTGTTTTATTTTAATTATGCAGTCCTGTGCAAGTGAATTACATACTCCACAAAAACCTAGGTATATTGTAGCTGTTGCTGTCACCTGACAATTAAACAGTGTCCTGAAAGAATGAAATTGGATTAGTTTTAGAAAAAAAAGGGTTTTGACAATTTGCTGGCTAGTATCAGCTCTTTTCATGTTTTATCTGTCTTTGCTCATACCATTTTCTCTTAAGATTAGTTAGTGGAATTATCTTGACCTGTGTTTATCACCAGCAACTTTCTCTAGAAACTCAAGCACTGAGAAGAATGGTTTATAGGATGTTCAAAGAAATAAAAAGATTTGTTGGAAACAAGACAGAGAGGGTATCAGTGTCCTCTGGAAGCAGCTGTCTGTATTTGTGCCATTTCAAATGCAAAGTTTCTCTTTCCAAAGGAAGATTAGACATCCAAGTTCCAAAGATCCAGAAAGGTGTCACTTAAACCACTAAAAGTGGTTGAAAGCCTTTTTTGTGTTGAAGAATTGACCAGTACAGCTAAACTCCAAATGAAATAAGCTTTACTAATAAGAGATGCGTATGACTTAGGTAGAAAGGGTATGTTTTGAGAGCAATCACACTTAGAGGTATAATATATACAGTTTTGCCAACAGAAGTTTAAATGCAGTCTTAACCTCCTAGAGTTTTGTAGGGGTCCTTATGAGTGTAGTAGTAGCATTTTTCCTTATGTCCTATAGACGTTAGATCACAGTGTGGTATCTCTTGCCATAATAACTTGCATCAGAACATCTTGGAAAGAATGTTTTTATCCAAGGACTAATTCAAGATACAGCAAATATTTAAGGAAAACAAAATGCTATAGATGAGAATATAAGTACACTAAGTTAATATGTCAGGCTGTTCAAAGCTAGTGAAAATAGTAGCAAGACTAGACCTACATAAAAAGCTAGATTTGCATAGAAGCAGAAATAACATGGATTTAAGATACTTTGAAAAATATTATACTTATGGCTGTTCTGTAGGAATGATGAGTTTCTGACAACTTTTAAACTTTTCTTTATACATTAGTATTACTCTATCAATTGCAATTGAGTTTCTCATGTTTTATAAAAATACAAGATTGTAATTTTTTAAGGGAGTTCTCTGAAAGCAACACTATACAAAGGTTTTCCCCAATACTTCTAGTGTAAATTACTGTAGTAAATTACAAAGTACAAAAATACTTTGGGAGAAGAACTACAAACCTGATTGGTAATTTTTTGTAAGGCATAGTTGGAAGTCACTACAGGGAACCACAGAACTATTCACTCCTTACTCAGGGCTTTCTAGAGGGAATTAACAAGAACTGCTCTGAGAGTAACCTTGCAAAGCCTCCTGTGCATGCTGAATCTTGCTTTTATGAACATCCACAGGAAGTACCACATTTACACACCTTTGTTGTCTGAGAATCTGCACCTCCTGAGCATAGAAAATTGGTGGCAGAAGACACCTAGAACTTTAGTAAGATAGGAGCCTTCCTACTTGTTCATCAGAAGGAAGTGTGTATGCTATCCTTCCCTTAAACAAAGCAACTCTTAATAGGGTAATGTAGTGCCTAAGGTTAGACTGTTTCTTGAGGAGGAAGTATTTCCTATCTTATAATCTGTGCTACCTTACAGACTTCAGATGTTTCTTCCACTCTTGGTCTCTTTATGCTATTGTGCAGCAGGTGGGTGAAAATGAAGTATATGACAAGTGTGTCCTAGAACACGGGGACACTAAGAGGATTGACAGACACCATGATGGGAGCACCAGGTCTTAAAAGACTGCTGCAGTTAAAACACTACCATAAATGTATCAACAGGGGATTGTGTAGGAGTTAGAGGGATGCAGAGACTTTCTTTCTTTAAAGACTTCCAAAGGAACCACTGCCAAATGTTTCCCATTTTGATGTTCATTGTTTGAAAAGAAAGTTAATGAAAGTTCTGGAAAGGGTTCAGAAGAGAGCTGTGAGAAATTGTTTTAAAGCTTAGAATAAGAAATCAATCTATTTAAATCTTAGCCAAAATGTAACTTGACCCTACTCTGTATACTAAAAATACACAGTGAAAGTATTTTGGATAATAGATAAAAGGGATCTAATGAAATAGGTTAAAGTAAGATCCATTGAATTGAAGTTAAGCTCATCAAATTCAGTCTAGGATTAAGCCACTGCATATGAACAAAGAGCACTAACTTTTGGAGCAACTACTTGTGGTCTAGTAGAGATATTCTATCACATGAAATCTTTAAAGCCAAATTTATGCATGTTTCTCAAAGATATTCCTAAGCTTAAAACAGAAGTTCCATAATGCATGGTGCAGAAACTGCTGAGCAAGGTTCTTTGATCTATGCTATGCAGGAGGTCGGGCTGGATGATCATGGTATTTCCTTCTGTCTTTAATCTATTGAACCACATTATGATAAGCTTAACATGTATTTACAAGTTTCCATCTAATTAACAGAATGCAGGAGAGTGCACTTATAGAAAGACAGTCAAATTTTTTAGATACTACTGTACCTTTAATTTATTAGCTTTTGTTAAAAGCATGTAACAATCTAGAGGATATAAAGCATAATTTACAAAAATATAAATCTTGGTTATTTTATTTTTAGTATTTCAACATATTACTATATTGTATGTGTTACTCAGAGAATATGTTTAACAACCTGAAATTATCCAGCAAACCAAAAATGTGGGATATTACATGTTTTTTGTAGAACAAATTATATATTAAGAAAGGGTAACCAAAAATGACTATATTAACATATTGTTTATATGAAAACTTATGTAGTGAACTATACTTGCATCCTGAAGAAAATATACATTTTAAGCCCTTTATTACAGCATTTTTCAGTATAAATATGCATATTAAGAATATGAGTGTTTTAGGCAAAAATTTTTGATTTGTGTACAAAAGTGATATTCTAAAATAAGCCTGCCTTTGCAAGTTCACTTCCCATCTTCTTGGTTACCTGAAGAAACAAAATAGTCAGAAAATAACATATAAAAACATATTTTAGTCCTTTGATTATGGAAAACTTTACACTTAAGTTTCTCTCTAAACACCAGGTATCTTGGCTAGGTGAGTTAGGAAGGTATCTGTAGATGTACTGAATTCCTGGGAGATGAATATGGAAGACAAATGATGACAGTATGACCTATCCTTCAAGGCGAGCACATGCATTGCTTTAGTCTCTCTGCATGCTTTCTGTAGTGGAATTGGAGACTTGCATTGGTTCATCAACACAAGTGGATTCATTTCTCCTTTACAACTTCCCAGAGCAGTCGGGCAGGATTTGTGGGCCTTGTTAAAGGTGTGTTGGTATGAACTTATCGGCAGGCACAAGTTTCAACTGACATATTGGGATATACCTTTAGAACAACATTTTTGTTCTCATCTAAGAACAGGACACTGAGTGAGCTCATTTTGTCGGGAACGCAGCAAGGTTCTGGGATGCCAGGAATGATTCCTACTGCTTTTACGATGCTCTGAATTGTAGCATGATTTGATGGCCGGACAATCTAGAACAGAGAAGGAAATAGTTAGAGCTTCATTTATGAGCAGCCACTTCCCTAGGTGAACTTGGAAAATGACAATTATGCAGTTTTTTGTGTCACAATTAAGCAAATATGTAATTTTTGCGTCCCAGGGCTGTGCAGCACAGCCAGTTCCTCACTTCCAGCTTTCCTGAGCTGGATGTATCCAATAGATACTTTGTGTTCCTTAGGCTACCTTCGCAAATACCAGAGGAGGGCACTGGTGGCACAGCCAGCAGCCAGAGGCCTGAAGAAAAATGTCCCCGAATGTACCTGCTACATGCTGGAGGAAGACATGCAGGAGAAGAAGCCTAAGCTGGGGCATAGTTCTCAGTTGCTAGATGCTACATTTTGTTTTCTTAATCACTTGTCTGACTTAGAAAATTTGCTACTGCAAATATTTACAAAATAACTATCCTTATGTTCCAATAGAATTTTTCCTCATGTATGTTAACCTGGAATTTTTTACTTTTTCCTGGAGTAATCTCTCTCTTTTAAAAGAGCAGAGTACTCCAGAAGTAGCGTCCACAGGAGAGAGTTAGTATAGAGTAGTCAAACACCCTGACAGAGCCTTTCTGATCATAACTGCATGACAAATAGTTCTCCTCTGTGGTCTTTGCCCCCCTCACAGGGCTTCTTTTTTTTTTTTTTTTTTTATTTCCTGTGGGCTAGCCTCAAACTGGGAGAAGGAAAAAGGTGAGGCTGGAGGAAGTATGAAGTGAGGATTCACAGCAGCTTTACATCTATAACATGTTCATGGTACTGAGCCACAAAACCCATGGTTTTCTATTTCAACATGAAAAGTTAGGTAGTCCATGGATAGAACAAAGGAGCTGGTTTTAGGATAATTCAGTTTTGAAACATTTGCAATAAGTGTAACACATCAGCAAATCAGATTCAAACCTTAACTGCCATTAAGGCTTTCAGATCTTCCTTAACTAGGCCATTATAGGAGGTAACTGTGAGATCTGTCCTTGACCCTTCAAGACAGCATCCCTATCGCCAAGTCCCAACAAGTGGCCAATCCTGCACAGTGCCTTTCTGTAATAAGCATATATTAGCATAATTAGCAACAGCTTGCTCTCTCTTGCCCTCCTTCATCTTTAGATTTCAAAACTGTCCACAGGCAAGCAGCGGCGAAGTGGTCTCAGCTGCTGTGTGAAGTAAAACCAGTTTCTACCCATGTTGGTCATGTCAGAATATGTGGACAGCAACAGAGACAGGAGTTTTTCTGTGTTTAAGCAGCTGCAAAGTATAGAAATTCAAAGAATTAGAGCTTCTGGAATCAAGTTTGTAATTTAGTCTTTATGAAAAATGTTCTGAACTCTTCCTAGCACCTGTGTTATTTCATGCTGTTATTTGAAACAGTCACAGATCACCATGTGCTACTGAAATGTCATTTATTGCCCCTATGCAGTGGATAGCCATTATTGCCCTCACAGCCAGTTATTGACTTGCAGGATTCTTGGCTGTGAACCTGAAGAAGATCCTACAAGGATCTTCTCCCACTGTGCAGCCTCTAAAATCTTCAAGGAACAAAGACATGTGAACAGAATCTATCTAGACTGAGCAGCTGTCTCCCAAGACAGCAACACCGATTATGCTTCTAATGCCTGAAAGTGGATACACTCTGCACAAAAGTGCTTGGAAAGGAAAATGCTTATGATAGACTGGTACTCTGTATGGAATCTCACTGCCTGAGCCCTACATCCACAGCAGAGCCAAAGAGCACACCCATCCCACATCCAGCCAGGCTCTGAAGTTTTCCAGCCCTTCTGGAAACCTGGCATCAGTGTTCAGTGATCATGGTCTTGGCTTCACATTTGACTTTGTCCCAATGTGCTAAAGCAGAAAGCTTGAAATAATTAGTTGAATGCCCAGTAATAATGGCAGTGAGGAAGTGCTAATGTTTTAAATGCTGGCTTCTAAGTTATACACAGCATACCAGGTTCTATGACATGCAGTACTGGAATTTATTTGGCAAATGCAGCACTGCAGCCAGACATACATATAACCTAGTCTTTCTCCTCAACAGTTCAGGGAATAAGAAATTGAGCAGGAAGGTAAGTGAACTTACTATGAGAATATTTGTACCTAAGCTGTTGAGTGTCTATCTAAATCAAGACTTGCACTTATTAAAGTGGATGTGCAGAATGATGTACTGACACTTAAGAAAAAAAACAAACCTACAATGTGATGATACCGAACATGTCAGGTATGTAATTGTATTCCCACAGTTCTAAAAGGATACTTTGGAAATAAGGTGTCTGTTATCCATCATAGGTTGACTGTGTAGACCAAGACCTTATGAATAGCTTTAATCTGGCCTTTGATACTTTCCTGACTTAGAGCATATGTGAAAGAACAAATTTCTCCCTCAGTAATATTAAGCAATTCTTATGCTCTGAACTGAATCTTCATTCATGCTGGTGTCCTCTCCCTTCCTTTTGAAACAGTCATTAAAAATGTTACACCTTTCAATCTGCCTCTTTTTTTCCCCTCTTAAAAATACAAAGCTAACAACTAGTAGACCTCTTCTAAAGCAAACCCAATCAATGAATATGATTCAAACCCAGAATTCCTAAATCTATGATTTCGTTTCTCTGGATTTTTTTTTCAGTTGGGTTTTTGTTTTCTTTAGTTTGGTTTCTGGGCGTCAAGATAGTAGTGAAAAGGAATCCTTAGTATATATTAAGTATTTGCCTATATTTCTAGATAAAATATTAATTAAGTGAGCAATATAAGCTTATTTAACTGTTCAAGCTAAAAATGTATCCTTTCTCTTCTGGCCCTACCAGCTTTTGTGTAATGCTATTTTTCTCACAGGAAGTCAGATGTGTTAAATGCATCTTTTTTGAAGGGTGGGGTTGTTGTTTGGGTGGGAATTTTTGGTTTTTTGTTTGTTTGTTTGTTTATGTTGTTGTATGTGATTGGTGCATTAGACTGTAAGTCTATGGCAAAGGACCTATATTGCCAGGCTGTGTTTTGTTTTGGATAAGTTAAATGGTGATTTTGTTGGGTGATCAATTTGTATTACAACAGCAAAGGGAAATTGTATGTGAGTCTGTGCAAGCTTTAATTTTTGCCAGAGCATGTATTGATTTATGTACACCTGGTTCAGCATTGGCCAGCTATACAAGTGGTCTGATTTGTACACCCTACCATGAAGTCTGGATTTCCACTGTTCCTAGACTTGAAACTAGCTGACATATCTACTCTTCCTGAAATTATACTACTTGTTTCAACACAGACATCAATATCCTTGGATGTAAAGTAGGGCAGATTCCTGTTTCAGAGCCTTGAAATTCTGTGCTGTGAAGCACTATCCTTTTTTTATGTGCCAAATGACCACATACAAAAATGTCAGTTGAACAAATAATCAGGTCATTTGTAGGCAGAATTGCAAAATAATTACAGTTTCTAAATATGCAGGTTATGCAGTGCTTCAGATCCTCCCCTCTGCCATTACTTGAAAACCTCATAAAATCCTAAAAATTCTTGTCCAGCATAGGATTACCAGCCTTTCTATTTCTTGCCATAGAGCAGAGTGGAAGTGAGACAAATGTTTGCCTCTCTAGAATTTAGATACACAAATATAATCTTAATCAGTATTTTTGTTTTCAAATGTGACAAGCAGTTTCCTGAAGTTAAAAATACCTCAGCATAACTACTCTTCATTTTTATTCTAAGGTATTACAAGTGGAATCCAGAAATATGTTGATAGAGTAGCTTGTTTCAATATTAGTATATAATACTTCACAATTCTGCCACTACAATAGAGTGTTTGGATGATTTAGTGTGTATAACCATATTTTCATAAGCTAAAAAAGTCATTATGCTATGGTTTCAAGATACAAGATGAGAAATTGTAAGATAAACCTGAGATATTTTTCTTATTCTTGAGATTGCATTTGGAGAAAACTGGGAATCTTTTTGCACTCTGATGGCTAAGCTGATGGAAATGATAATGTTTAAATTCATCAGGTCAAGGCAACAAAACACAACAAAAAAGGTAAAAATCTAAAAGAAATTCTAACTAAAGAAGTAGGTTTATAAGCAGAACAGTAGGCCTACTGTTTGCAAGCTGACAAGAATAAAAAGGCATACTACCTTGGGCATTGGAAATTCACATGCACCTGCACAGTAGTAGGCATCAAATGATTTGGGAGATATGATCCATTCATTCCAGCCAATATCGGCAAAGTCAACTTTCATGTATCTTCTTGAACAGATCCTTGGCTCATTCCATTGTTTTCGCCTTGCTTTCTTCATTGTTTTCTCATCAAAATTTAGCACTTGAGACTTTTTAAGTGTTTCTGTATTTTCTTGCCCTTTTCTTCTTCGATCTTTGCGTGAGGCTTTTGGTTTCAAGGATCTGTAGGCATTCTCCCATATGTCATGTTTGTTGTATTTATTGTTGTTATAATCTACTTCTGGCAGCTCGTTGTTCTGAATTGAGCTAGCGGGGTACGTGTCCCTCCTAACTCGAGTATCAGTAGAAGCATTAGGGGATAGATTTGGGTCCCCATCATTGGGAGGGAATGGATCATAACGCTGTAGGGTGCCTGCCACACTGTTAGGTTCAGAGATTGCAAGATCATTGGCATAAACTAGTATATAAGGTAAATGGCTGGCAGCCTGTTCGGGGAAGCCCTGGTGTTTCTCCCCAGAATCAAGCTCTGCACAGAGAATGAGCTCTCCAGCTCGTTTTGATTCTTTTACGATGTGTGAAATGTCCTTCGCATGCCAAGCCCCTCGCCTTTGGAGAAGCACAGTGATGTTCCCTTTCACTAGTCCATAGGCGGAATTTTGGTGAATGCTTTGGAAAACCAGGTTGAGCCGTAGGACTGGAGGCAGGTGGAGGAGGCGGCAGGAGGAGTTCTTGGACCGTTTACAAAACACTTCCCGGTGCCGAGGGCGTTTGTCGGCATAGAAGTGAAAAGTGGCAGCAAGGATCATTTCTGAATCCTGCATGGATGTCAGATTGAAACAGTACAAGGGCTTCTGGGCCAAGAATTCTGCAGGAGAGCAAGGAAAACACAGATATATATATCTGAGACCAGAAATGGTAGACAAATCTTATTTCCATTTAAGTGAATTAACAGATTTTACTTTTCATTTACATCAAATCATTTAGTATAGTGAGCTTATCACTTCAGCTTAAAACTATGGTGAATAAGAGGAGGAAAAAAGCTTAACTATTTAATAGCAATATTACAGTAACATTGAGAGAGTCCAACATACTGGGCATATTTTGTACACATAAGGGATTAAATTCTTTCCAGAGATTTTTAGTTCCAGACTGTCTTTCATTCTAGGTAGGCAAGAAAAGCAATCCTTGATTGTATTTCATTTATAACAAAGTCAAGCTCAGAGAATGTGTCAAATTTACCTGGGGCAAAGCTCAGAGAAATACCTCGCTGAAACCAGTACTAGCAGAAACCAGGTTTACAGTTAATATTCAAGACTGTCTAATCTAAAACTGACTGGAGAGTCCTGAAAGACGCCTATGTGCTAACTCTGTGGGCAACAGCTCATCATCTTCAAGTAGTGCACACAAGACATTTCACAAGGAGGCTGGCAGTAAGCAGTGTAACACATTTTGGGGTCATTACTCCTGTGAGCAATCCTCCTTTCCAGTACACATCATGCAGGAGCTTTGTTTAAAGCACTGTAAAACACACTTAGTTTCTAAGGCTTGTGTTTAGATCTGCGCGAGGTTTGTGACAAATGCTATTGAACAGGAGCTGACTCTTGAAATTGAAACTCCATTTGAAACAGCTTCTTTTTAGTTAGTTGAACAGTTTGTGCTCAGCTTGCATCTTTACCCTCCTTTTGAGGAAGACGAGCAATATTACACTAATAACTCTTTACACCATGTTTATTTAAACAGTAGAAACCTCTCTTAGTGTGTTAAAATGCAATCCCATCCCAGCATAAAAAGACAATGCCTTAATAGTCTATCATTGTGAAAAGTTGCCATTGTTTTTTCATTAGCTCAACAGTATATGGGAAGGTGGTGGCAGAACCAAGAAGTGATTCCGCTTCTCCCAGGATCACACCACTACTTAGAATGTATCAAAAGATTACAGTTGGTAAGTTTGCATCTTCAATTAACCCAAATGGACCAACCCTCTGGCAGCCCTGTTTGACATACCTGAAAATTCTCTGACAGAAGGAAGTAAAAAGCCACCCCAAACCTAACAGAACCCAAAAAATGCAACAGCCAGGCTTCCCAGAAACACTTAGGTTTGTTTTTCAGTGCACTAGAGATGATGAGCCACAGAAATTTTGGCAACAACAGGAAGGCAGTACCATTAACTGCCACCTGCTGGAACATTCTTCCTTTAAAGCACAGTTTCATTTGAAAGAGGGAAATGAATAGTGCTACACCTTACTAAATTGGGGGTTGCCATCTCCCAGTTAATGCTGGATAGAACCATGATTTGGACTAAAAAACCAGCAGATTAGCATGATCATTAATCCCAAGCCCACACAGGCAGTCTTGGAGTACAAATGTTCAAGTATGCAATTTCCATCTACACCATCTGTATTTTGCTCCTGATACAGTGAAGTAGAAGACCTTACATTGATGTGATAAGAACCTGTTTGTTTCTGTCAGGTCAGGACAGGATCCCTATTAGTAAACTTTTAATCAACACTAGTCATATGTATAGGTGCTCATACTATGAAAAAAACTTAAGGGTTTAAATTTTATTCATGTCTTTGAAGCACAGAAATTTCACAAGGCTAATAGATGGTTTCTCAGGCCAAGGAAGAGAGTAATTATGATACTTCCTTTACAACACCAGTCTTTATTATTGCATGTTCACTTTGGAAGGCATGTGTTTCTAAAAAGAAGTCTATCTATTCTAGTTGAATTTTTAAATATTTTCGTTTAGTGCTAGAATGCTCCAAGCACCATCAGCTCTGTATGAAGCACAAGCATGGTTGAGATAAAAACATTTCAAACACCAGCGTCTCAGGGTTTCAGAAGGGAAGGTAACTTGTAATGATAGATCAGAGAAAGGGAGGCTGAATTCATCTAAAATAATTCTGTATTCTAGAATGAAACACACCCTTCAAAAGTCAAAATTGTTTGTAAAACAGAATAAGAATCTATGAATCTGCAGCGACTGAAAAGCCAGAAGCCAGGAAATACAGCCTTGTTAGGAATTTAGAGTTTAAAGTTTAAAGATTTGGGTTTTGGATGGAGCAGAGTTATATTTCCATATTGCATAAGTTCACTCAGGCTTTTACCAACTTGTCAACCACACATTGTCAGTCTTGATTTGGTTTTCTTGCACATATGCATTATGATACAATCTTAATTAAATGGCTGCTATTTTCTACTCTTCATTAAGGTCTTTGCTTTGTTTAGCACAGAGGATGCATCGTGTTCAGGGAATGAGTCTGAGCTGCAAGAGTCAATTTATGGGGAAGTTTCATGGTTTGGCAGTAAATTGCTGCCATGAAGATTAATTCCCCTCAATCTGCGCAATTTAGGTGAAGTTGGACAATAACTTGATATTTCACATTTGGTCACAAACCAATTATGACTCGACTAATTTTAGCCAGTTGGTGCTGTTTTCTAAAGCTACAAAGTTCCCTGAAAACTGGAAAGCACCTAAAGAAATAAGAAACCTGAGAAATTAGTTCACAGACTGTCTCTCAGCTCCTTATAAAAAAAAAAATGAACCCTTGTGAACACATGTAGAGGTGAGCTGAGAGAAAGTGATCAGTTGTTTGTGAAGAACTCTTTCTGAAGGGACGAGTACTGCTAGAGGAACAAAAAAAAAAGTTGTATTTGGGCTACATACAAAGAGCACAAGCATTTATATTTCAAGTGCCTCACACTGAATGTGGAAAAATACTACATATTCCATAGGTCAGTCAACACCATCTATACCCTCTAAGGAGCAGGTAGGATGGAAATACAACTGGGTGGTTGAGAAGAACTCAATAATGCATATGATAAAGGATAAACATCTGGACCAGCATTTTGTATCTCTGGAGCCCTCATCTTGACAACTGTAAGTAACTCTGATGCTTGAGTGTCACCTAACAAACAGCTTTAAACAGCACCACAGGAAGAGACAGTTACAGATTTTCTGAAAGGTATATGATAAAAGAAGTAAGTCCATTGCTTGGGATAATGAAAATTATAGTGTGTGTAGTCTGTTCTGCATATTTCAATAGGACTGCAATTATTATCCATGTTTTATAAAGAATGAATATTCCGTATGTCTTGTTAGAAAAATGTGCCAATTTCCTCCTTTAGAAGGAAACATTAGAATTTCTCAGAGAAGATAAATATGGTGGCAGATAAGGTTCTTGTCCCTCACCTCACATCATTCTATGGTACATTTTAGAGTGTTTATCACTAGCTTGATTAACGCCATTCAAAGGAACAGTGCAGAGGAGCTTCTGCTTTCATGCCATGTTATTTGGGAAAGATGGGATCCAGTACAGAAGGTACATAGATAAGACACAGGAGACAGGAGTTTTGGACATAGGGACATAGATATGCCTTATTTCCGTTGCAGGGAAAGCCAAGTTAATTTTGGGCCTCACTGCCTTGGTTGCATGATCAGACAAATTAACAAAATAATATTGATTTGTATTTGGTCAGCACAGTCTACCTGTGGGCTACTATGTTAGTATTTTAAAACAGAATTGCAACTTAGACTAGTTTGATGCAAATAGTCTGTGCATCAGATTATTTGAAAAATTAAGAAAAAGAATATGGTGCAATTCTTTCCTTGTCCCCAAATCCCTTTTGTAGTCCAGGGCCTTATTTGGGTGACAGCCAGTATTAGCTGCTTAGTTCACAGAAAAATAAAAGTGTTAACAGGAGGCCATGGAAAACCATCCACAGTGGAAGTTTCTTTCTAACCCTTAATATAGCAACTGCTAGCTAATGATCTACAGCATGACAATTTGTTTTTCTCTCAAATGTCTGCAATTGCTTTACATCATAACTCCTAGATTTTCAGACATTTTCATTAGCCACTTACTCTTCCATGGAGTTTCCCCCTCCTATTATTACTTTTTAATATTACAGTTGACATGGGATAATTAAATAAATTAAGCTGGGGTGCACAAGAGAATATGAATTATTGTGCAATATTGTAGCAAGCATTCACTAAAACACTGTATGCTGCACTGTACTCTATACATGAGTGGAGGAGAAATAGATTAATATAAAATTTGCTTTTGTGAGTTTCGATCCATCAGATTTGTCTAAATAGAATAATTAATATTACAAGGTAGTAACAAATAGATTCTGGAAACTGATACAGTTCTTAATTTAAGAA
Organism: Trochalopteron elliotii; assembly: GCA_024734555.1. Classification (NCBI taxonomy): domain Eukaryota; kingdom Metazoa; phylum Chordata; class Aves; order Passeriformes; family Leiothrichidae; genus Trochalopteron; species Trochalopteron elliotii. The sequence continues at coordinate 4,003,439 of JANPWX010000328.1, read as the reverse complement.
TTAAGATCTTAGTCTTAGTTACAGTGTTAAACAAAGAAGGAAGGTGTTTTCTAGAAAAGAGAGTTTGAGCTTCCTTGGCAAAGGATAACAAATGTATGGGCTATTAACTAGGCAAAAGTCCTTTTTATTGTTTGACGTAATATTGGGATAATGAAAGTGTAGTTTTAACCCAGTACGTATGTTTCTCCACCCTCACAACCAAGCCAAGCAAAACTGGGGAGAGGGAGGTCGGGTATCTGTCTTCTCAGGTTTAGGCAGTGCAAGGAATTTAAGATGCCGAGCAGTTTTAGGCGGTCCTGTAGGCGGCACTCTTCCTAGCAGGAACTTGGGAGGCTGCGAGAAGAGCCGGGAGAGGACCACTGCCTGGAGCACTCGCTACTAGGTTTCTGCTCCAAGTATTTCTGAAAAGATCTCTTGGCCCAGCGCGATGTGCGCTGGGAACGGCTCTTCTTTTGCCGCTGGTTTGCATCCACAGCAACGGAGGCTTTCCCGAGGGAGATACTCTCCGGGAAGGGAAGCGAGCGGGGGAAGGTGGGAAGCGGTCCGCAAAGCGAGGGGCGACACCCTGTCCGTGTAGGTGGCAAGGGACCGGACCCCCCAGCATTCACCCAGAGTGACACCCCCTGCGGTCAACCCCTCGACGCAAACCCGTCACTTTAAAGCGAAAGAGGAACGAGGGGGCTCCAGCGGTGCCCCCCGCGCCCGGCCCGTCTTACCCGGCCTGGCTTTGAAGCTGCGGACCGTGTTGCCGTCGCCGGGCCGGCTCCCTTCCCGGTTGTACTTCTCGTAGAGCTTAAGCATGTGGACAGCTACCATGTCCTGAGTGATGCTGCCCAGCCCAGGGGGCGGCGAAGAGCCGCCGCGGGGGTCGCGGCCGGGGGCGGACGAGTCCGGG